>JBBJLR010000160.1:2639466-2654747 GCA_037577145.1 Brachypetersius gabonensis
CTCTCCCAGCTTCTTGCTAATGGTTTTGTAGCCCATTCCAGCCTTGTGCAGGTGTACAATTTTGTCTCTGACATCCTTGGACAGCTCTTTGGTCTTTCCCATGTTGGAGAGTTTGGAGTCTGCTTTATTGATTGATTCTGTGAACAGGTGTCTTTTATACAGGTGACTAGTTAAGACCTTTAATGAGAGTAGGAGTGTCTAACCACTCTGTGGGAGCCAAGAACTCTTAATGGTTGGTAGGGGTTCAAATACTTATTTCACTCCACACTTTTATTTAAAGTAATTTTAAGTTTCCTTTTGATGTGCTATCTGTCACTGTTAACATAAACTTACCATTAAAATGATACTGTTCAAAATCTGCGAGGGGTCAAATAATTATTTCCTCTACTGTTTATGAACTGGTAAAATACATTTAAATGCAATTATGGACTTTCTGTAGTAATTCACTCCGTGTTTCGAGACACTTTTGGGAATTTTTTACATTTCTGCTGTGAAGTAGGCAGCTGTGATGCAAAAAACACATGATCCTAGTATCATCCCAACAACCATGCGCAGGGTCTCTTAGACCAACACGCCTGAAGATTCTCATGTCCGCTCTTACATTGCTTGACCATGTCAGCACACAGGGGTATATTTAGAAGAATGAAAAATGACAGTCATGTTTCAAAATGTTTATTACTGAAGTAATCAGCTCACCAGAATGTGTACAAGAAAAATAGATCAAGAAAGACAGAGGGAGTAGCATGCATCCACTGATGTTCACGACACTAGCAGTTTATTCCAAAGCATCGTCTCATGTGAGAGAAGAGCCTCCTCTCTTGTCGGCAATGTGTTAGAAGCATGACCACTATCCATCACAACAACAGAGCACGACGAATGCTGCTAAAGATGCTGGTACACGGCTTGATGAAGGGATGGGTGGACTGACACAACACTAAATATATAAAACAAGATAAAGTGCTATGATCTTTTTCGCCAATGCTTCGATAAAATCTAACCTTCACACAAAATACATGGATGGAAAAGGGTTTTCTTGTTTTGCCTTTTTTTTCCTTTTTTTTTTTTTAAAGTTTCACATTGGATTGTCAAGGACAAGTGTTTGAACTGAAATAGGTTCCTTTATATTAACCAAGCTAGAACCTAGTACTTCTAAAAGTTAGTCAACAATAAAATGGTAAAGCAAAGTTATTTTTCACAACTCTTCATATGTTGTTACCCAAAAAAAGCTTGGAAAAATAAAAAGAGGAAAGGTGTGAAAAGTGAGAGCTTTTGCTGATTAATGTGCATTACACGCTGGCAGAGTTTTCCTGCCCCATCCTTAGTAGAAACGTTTCATTAGAATGATTCACAAGGAATTAAACTATACACTGCTGTCTGAAGCACAATTTGCAATGCGACCCAGCTTGCAACGAGGAGTAATCACCACAAACCAAACTTCCCCCAAGCGAACCAACAATTTCCCGCAAACCCACTGCAAAGTCTTATTTCATTTGTTTTCTGTTACTTTACAAAAATAGATCTGTAAGTGATGAACTGTCACAACACGTTATGAGAGGCATTAAGTCATGCTAATGACAATTATGGTTAAGTCTATATGCAGAGGTTTAAAGTGATACTTGTGGTGGGGAAATCTTTGCACCCTCCATTCTACAGAATGTGAGGTGGGATCGAAAGGCCAAGAAGAGTATCTGCAGTGACTTTAATTAGGAAAGAGAAATGGACTTCAGGCAGGCATGTAGGGAGGCGGAGGCTCCTTCGCTGGCATCGTCATGGCCATTTCGTAAGTGGGGAGGATGTACTGTGTCAGAAAGACAAGACAAACACATTTAATAAAAAAACCTCTTAAAATCTGCACCCAGAGCACAGAATTATAAATGCATTGCCACAAAAAAAGCACTGATAGTACACACAAGATTTGCAGAGAGGGACCTCTGCTGGCCAGGCAAGAGCAGTGCACTTTAGTGTGGCTCCCAATTAAATTGTCCACTCATGGCATTTACATTTATATTTACATTTATGGAATTTATCAGACGCTTTGGATAAAAGCGACTTTCATTCACTAACTGCAGCCTCCCTGGAGCAACTTGGGGTTAAGGGTCTTGCCCAGTGTAGGATTCGAACCCAGAACCTCTTGGTCTGGAGGCAAGTATCCTACCCAATGAGCTACCTCCACCCCCTGTCCTTGAAGGGCAGTGCGTTTTAACCCTGCTCCGGGTGACCTTTAGCACTGCATGGTTGCACCAGATCCAGGACATCCAGTGCAATTTATTATGGAACCTTTGCAGGAGAAAGTCACACTGACCTTGAGCATAATTTACACGATATGAAGTAAACAAACATTGAGTGATTTGATGTGAAACGCAGTCTTCAAGAGAAAACAGTGGTGATAGGAACCAGACATCAAGAGCATTTAACATCTCTAAATGTACTTAACAGGAGGTTATTACTATGTACATACATTTACATATATTATACATACATTCACATATACTATACATACATGCACACGCACACACGTGATCATGATTACGTGTTATTGCAGGTAACATAATCCACAAGTATTACTAGTAAACTATCTACCAACTTTTAAATCATTATCAACATTATATAAAACTCAAAAAACACCTGTATGTTTACTAATCATTCTACTTAGTAAATAAAATAGTTATATTTGTGTTAGATATATTCAGATCTTCAATTCAAAAAATGGTTCAACTGTCATTTAATGAGCAGGATCATGTGTTCTGTAAAGTGCTGTGGCACCAGTAGCAAGATAAATAAACACATACTGTTTGGCCACACCTGAAACATCATTCATTCATTTACTCCTCCATTTAAAACCATTCTGTATGCAAATGGGTCATGTCAACATTGCACTGCATTTACTTGCTGTTAGAACATAAATAGCTTTCTACACTAATCTCTTTGATCATGGAAATAGTGACAGTCATGTCCTTCAAACTCAAAACAACCACCATATCTTTTGACAGGACACACCCATACTAACTCTGCTGCCACTCACACATCTGTCAGTGGGTGAGATTAGGCTTCAATTTCCACAAGAACAAATTTGCATAATGCAGCTAAATTCGTGACCTTGCATACTGTTATCATATATCCGCTGAGGGCAGCAGCACAGCACTCATCCCGTAATGGCCTACTGAGAGTGGTGGGTGCAGTAGTTGGTTTACCTGAGGTGGGGCCTCGAAAGCAGGATAAACAGCGATCTCAGGCATGTTTCTATTGTTGATGTACTTGTAGCAGTTCCACACACAGTTGATCAAGTAAGCCTGTTTTTTTTTTAAAAAGAAATTTTTTATTAACACATATTTATTTCTGAATTAGGCCTGACCAATATACAGTAAACCCCCAGTTTTATGTGGATCAGGAGTTTTCACACAAGGGAATGAAATGTTCTGGGTGTGTATTTGGGGGCATATTTAGGGTTTATACAATAAAAATTGGCATTTTTAAGCTTTAAAAAAAAATGTTTTTAACCAAAACACAACAATGTGTTTTTTCACTATATGCAAGTGCTCTTGGAATGTAAACTCCCGCAAAAAGCGAGGGATTACTGTATTATCTGTTCATCGTTACCACAATATTGGTCTCTGCAATATTGATTTCTAACCATTCAGTGTTTTAAACAGGCTGACCAATCACAGCTCCAGGTGTTCATGTAATCCAGTGTTTAACCATTAAGTACACTGGCTGACTATCGAGCTTTTCATATTCCACATTTCCATCTATTTTAACAGTTTGTGTATATATACATAAATAAAATATAGCATCCATTTTCCAACCTCTGTCCCTTAGAGTTAAACTGAATGGTTTTCTTACTGTGTCTTTAGGACTGATATATGGAAAATGATTTATTTTCTCTAACTGTGCCATGATAATATGGATCCTTTTATATACTGAAAGGCATCTCAATCACAATACGTAGTGGAATCATCACAACACTAAGGTTCTGTCTATACTGTACAGCCCCAATCTCAAGTCCTCAGATGTACTGCGTAGACACCTCAGAACTGGAGTTCATCCACGCACTATATATTTATTTCACATCTGATAAATGGGAACAAACAACATTAATAGGGGAGCCACATTTAAAGCAGGGCTCTCTGTCATGAAAACATGAAAATATAGATTGTGACATGTTGTGAGTTAATTTATCACAATCATACATATCAGTATTGGCCAACCCTAGGGTCTGTATGTTCAGGGAACCTATGGCAGCAGAATATGGTGTTTAGGCCTTTATAATAAACTCCACATGCAGAACTGTACCTAGAAAGTGGCAGAGGTTGTGATTGAAACACAGCCTAATCGAAAGTCTCCAAACTGCAAGGGTAGTACCTTCAGGATGATGAGGACAGCAAAGAAGATGAGCACAAACAGCAGGAGGCAGCTGGAGTCCAGAGAGAGAAGATTATCTTTGTATGGGAAGTCCGGCTGAAAGCAAAAAAATATTTAATTAAATAAAAACACTTTCAAACAGGCCAGGGTGCAGAGTCTCACTCGGGCCTCCAGTATTAAGAGCAAAAGTTAACCTATTGAAGCATAATCAGAAGGTGGGGTCCAGGAAGAGGACTGACCAGCTGGTCCAGGTAGTCCTTGATCCTGGGCAGGTAGGTGAGGGAGCTGATGGCCACTAAGCAGCTCAGAGCAAAGTCAAACAGCTGGTAGCAGAAGAACGGGATGAGCCAGCCATCGCGGTGCTGGGGTAGAGGAAAATAAACACACAGAGTCTTTGTTATGTTGTCAGGATTCTGCTGCATCTTTGTTGCCTATACAGTGTGGATGCATCGTTAAAATAATTCTGATAAATGTTTTTACAAAAACAAGAAACGTACTCAAGAACACACTTAACATTTTTCACCATATTCTTGTCTAAATATTTGCTAAGACATTCCATTTAGAATTTATGCTAAATTAAAATAAACAAGGTACCTTTATTTTACAATAAGCTAAAAACTGAAATAAAGGGTTTTTTTGTTTAAGATATGGGAGATAGGATGCCTCTACCCTATAATAATTAACAAGCTGGTCTACAACAAATGCATCCTAATAAAGAGAACACTGCATTAAATGGGACTTCACACTGGGAACTACTACTCTCTAACAATTAACAAGCTTTACTACAATGAATATAGCTCAACAAAAAACAATACATTTTATGCGTCTGGAAACTACATGCACTACAGTACATCACAGAAAACAAAAACAAACCTGTCTTAAATGATGCTGTCATGCAAGACTGTGAAATGCAGACATGAGATCAACTATAACATCATGTAGGTCACACTGTGTCCTTTTCAGGACAATAAAAGGAAACCTGCTTTGAGTCTATTATCTGATGTTATGCAAGAGAGCAATTATGCAAACTCATATAATGCCAATATCCTTATGACGATTCAATTTTGGGTGTCGTCCATTATTCCTCACCTTCAAGCAGCAATTCTTAACTTCAATGGGTTCAGACTCCCCTAAGTGACCCAATCTCATTTACAGCATTCATATCCCAGTTATTGTGCAATACACCAGCAGCCGCTTGCCATTTCCTTCACTAACACAGATAATCTCATAATGAAACAAAACAGAATGGTTGTTTTAATGAACAATTGTGAAAAGATGGAGAGCCTGTTAATAACTGGGGAATTACAGCACTTTTGAAGACACTTTAATATGAACACAGTCCGTCAGGCACTGTGAAATGAATGAATGTGTATCTGAGTGTGAATGGGTTTAGCAACATTCCAAACTGACTTTTAAGATTAGGAAGTGCTTTTATGAATGCTTCAAAGATGAAGTACAAAAAAGTGACAACACAGCGTTTTGTATCAATGGACCACAGAATTGGAAGTCTTTACGTTTTAATATTCCCCAGGCACTGACCCTTATGGCTGTTAAAAAAAGTAGTTGAAAGGGCTGCGCAACACTGGCACTATCATCATGAGACTGTGAGTCAATGCCAAAGCCATTCATATAAGAGAGCACAGTTGGTATCGCTCTCGGGTGGTTGGGGTCTTAGTTAGCAGCGGAAATATATGTTTATAATGTTCCTTTTAATATGTTTTTATTCTATCTGTCTTTCTTCTTCTACTTCCCATTATTTTTTAGATGCAGTGTTTTATTTACACTAAGTTTATTAGGTGAAAGGAATGTCAAGTATCTAATAAGAACTGGAGCACATTCTAGAGTCTCTCATTTCAATGGTTTACTTAGATTCTCAATTACTAATATAACACAAAAATAACCATAACAACACAAACAGGGAGAATTACTACATTATATACAGCTCTCAAATTTAGTGTAAGCTATTAATGACTAATTTTTTGAACAAAAGTGCTTTCATACCTGTGCTAATATGTACAAATGTGTGAATGAAGAAAACTCATGCTCAGAAATAATGTAGTACAAAAGTAAAATTAGTAAAGTGAGACAAAACTGCACAGTATAGAACTGCACATATACACTTACGGTAATGGCACCATATACCATCATGGCACTGATTGTAAGCATCAGCAGGGAGATAGCAAATCCCACACAAGCATTTTCTTAAAGAGAAGAGCAATACAAAGCAATGAGTGAGGCACAACCCAGTGCAAACTTTCAGCAATCAGTACTATTTACAATACTGAGATCTACACTTTTATCATAGTCAGTGACAATGCCTTCACCCCTTCAACATACCTGACATTCTGTCCGAGGCGAAGTAATGTTCAATAACCTCATACTGCAGATCCACAGTGGGCACATTCTCAGGGTGGGTAACTGCCACAGTCAGCAAGATTCCCATTAACAGGTTTACAACCTGACAATAATAAAATAAGAATAGAGTGGGGTGACTAAGAGTTTAACATGACTTGGCTACATATAGAGTGACCATTAGTATTAGATGTTTTTTTATTTACTTAAGCTAAAAAAAAACAAATATTGGGACACCTGACCATTACACCAACAGAGACTTTAATGACATTACATTCAAATATACATTTTATATATTTGAATGGGGCAGCTGGTGGCCTAGTGGTTAGGGCGTTCACCCTGCAATCAGGAAGTTGTGGGTTCAATTCCCAAGACTGCAAAGCACCTCTGAGGTATCCTGAGCAAGGTACTGTGCCCACACACTGCTTCCCGGACTCTGTGTTTCTGGCTGCCTGCTACTGCACTTGGTGAATGGGTTAAATGCAGAGGGAAAAAATCATGCTGTATACACTGTGTGCTGTGGTGTGTTCATGTATGACAGAATGTTCACTTTCACTTCATTTCACTTTAATATGGAGTTGGTCCCCCTTTGCAGCTATAACAGCATCCACTCTTCTTGGAAGGCTTTTCACAAGATTTTGGAAGTTGTGAAAAGCGATTCAAGCTCTGATGTTGAACAAAAATGACTGGGGCACAGTCACGCTGGAACAGAAAAGGATGTTTTTCTTCCCCCAAAACGTCCAAATTGTCTTGGCATGCTGAAGCTTTAAGATTGCTCTTCACTGGAATAATTAAGAGGATTGTCCCAATACTTTTGTCCATATAAGTGTATAAAGTGTCTAAATTCTTGGCCTAAGGCTGAATTACTACCACCGTAGCCAAACAGGGCAAAATGTTACAAATTCAGACACGTCTCAGATTAACTATTTTCCCAAAATTATATTACCGTACATTTACAAAACTGACCTGAGAGTGAGTTTAGGCATCTATATTCTCACCAACAGAAGATAACAACAGCTTTAGGCCTGCGCTGGGGCTAACGTCAACTCCCACGTATTTAGCTACGACTTTAAAGAGAACGCCCCGAAATGAACTAACATAACTAACTACAACTCTCACCACACCGTCAAAAATATTTCTTTATAATTAATCTAACAACTAATCCGGAATGTAATTTATATTTGAAAAATAAGAATTGTGTTATTGTTTATCTTCATTGCGGCTACAGCTAGCATCCTAGCGGTTTCTGTATACATTCGAATAAAACCAAAAGCCTTTATTGTTTGAAGTTTATAATAAATGTATAAGACTGTGGTGCTACTCAGGACCTAGATATCTTTCATATTTACCAGTAAGAGTGATTATATGTATGTCTGAGCCGCTGATATAAAAGCTAGCATTGCTAGCTACTCGAGTGACAACGGTTGATGCAGGGAAGAAAATATAAACAATTTTAGAAAATCCAAAAATCATAGAGGTCCATACCATGTACCAGGTACCAAGGATGATGGTCCCAGTCCTGACATGACAGCATCCACAGCATCTTGTGGTGTAAAGTCTGCTGCGGCTCGGTTTGAAGTGCATGGCGTCGTTGTGAACACCGTGTAGGAACATCAGGAGGAGCAAAAAAACTCAGGCTGAAGAGAAAAACAGCAGTGAATCTAACACGCCTCCTCCTCCAGCCCAGGCACTGGAGCCTAAGCAGTTTATTTGGGGTTTAAATAAAGGTGTATTGAAGCTCCCGCAGTGGCCTGGAGCCGCAAAAGCTGTGCAGCCTCTCTCTGTTTTCTAGAAGCTCCTCTGTGCAGCTCAGGCTCCTGTTATATAAATAACTCCACTGGGTCACACTGCACTCAGCACAGATCAATTACGGCTAAAATCAGTCATGCATAATTATCATCAATAAGTAATGAATTCATATTGCCTCAATATCAGTAAGAAAATTAAATATAATTGGGATAAAAAAGTAATATAGGATTAATATCAAATTATACACTATGGACAAAAGTATTGAGACACCTCTTATTTATTGAATTCACGAGGCCCGTTACTTCCAGTGAAGGGCAATCTTAATGCTTCGCCATTCCAAGACATTTCAGACAACGGCATGCTTACAACCTTGTGGACACAGCTTGGATTGGATGAGTTCATTGTAGAGGTACTTGACTGGGCAACACAGAGCGCTGACCTCAACACCAACCAAACACCGATTGGGAGCCAGGCCTTCTCGTCCAACATCAGTGCCTGACCTCAAAAATGCTCTACAGAATGAATGGGCACAATTTCCCTCAGTTATAGCTGCAAAGGAGGACCAACTCTATATTAACGTCTATGTATTTCAGTTCAATGTCATCAGTGTATTTCAACCATGATCATAATAATTATGTATTATTATGCATCATAGCATTATAAAATAATGATATAAGCATGTATAATCAGAATGAGAAAATGGGAAATTGATTCCAGAAGAAATTACTTATGTGACGACTGCAGAGTCACACAGATACAGAGACATAAACATTTTGCAATAGACAAATCCGTAGAAAAAACTCTATATGAAATATACTCTGATATACACAAATACTGGGGTATAAATACTACAGATAAATAACATACAGTTAAATGAATTACTAATGATAAATAAATAATAAAGATCAGTCGTAGATCAGCAGGATATTGCACATGTTGAAATCATTTTGCACCCACTTAAAAAACTATATGTGATACTGCACATGGTAAGACTACTGCAGTATCAGTAATGTAATAACAACAAGAAGAATGATTGTTAAACTCATTTTTATGTTATACAATGATAATAACAAGGTATGAACAGCATATAAACTACTTTATGCCAGTATCTACACCCATTCTAATTAGTGATTTAAGGTTTTTCCTTGCTGACAAGTATTCAACTGTACTAATCTTCATAGAGAAGCAACACAAATAGAATGGGATGTCATACATGACCCTAAGGTAATCATGTCCAAGCATCAACTAAACAGGTTTTAACCACCTGGCATTGGGTTGTGAAGCAGCAGAACTGGGGTTTCTGGAGCGATGGAGTTCCATCCATTACCTTTGAGATGAGTTGGAATGGTGCTTGTGATCTAGAACTGATCATCCAACATCCTCACTAATACTCTTGGGGCTGAAAGCAGCCGAATCCAGACTGCAATGTACTAAAATCTGGTGTAAAGCCTTCCCAGAAGTCTAGAGGCTGTTACGGCAGTAAAAGAGGGGCAAAGTCTCCTATAAGTACCTTTGATTTCAGAGGAAACGTTAGATAAGCAGTTGTCCTCAAACATTTAGGTAAGGCGTGTGATTTTTATGTTCGTCGATACTGTTATTTCTGCAGATGCAAACTGTTTACCATCACAAAACAAATTAAATGAATTTTATTTGCTTTGCCCATAAAAATATCCAGATAACCCAAAGGTGCAAACATTTCACCTAACACCGGTTCTCTTCCTGATTCAGGATTTCTTTTCATATTTCCTTGCAGAATGTCTCTAGTTTAGAAATAGATTTACCATCTTTAATACACAGCAGATGGAATGACAGATTCAGGAAATAATGAGAGCCATTTCAAAACCCGAATAATTTTTTTAAAGTGGTTTAAGGCCAATTTGATGTATGTTTGAAACACTGTCTTGTTGTAATATCCAGCCTCTTTTATTCTTCAGTTTCTTCACTGACTATGGGACAATGGCTTCCAGCATTTGCTGATTTTTAGAAAGATTATTCATAAAACATAAAATTCTAAACTTAAACTATGCTTAACTGCTGGTAAGGTGTTCTTACGTTTAAATGCTTTTTATCCAAGCTTTGCAGACAGAATTACATTTCTAGTTCACCAGATCAGTTGGTTACCAAATCCCTGTGGTTGTGCTGCAAATTTCAGATATTGACTTCTACAGTTAAAGTTACCTTCCAATAAATATTTTATGTAGATGATGTACCCTGAACAAAAGCATTGCTTCTCTAGGACCAACCAAACCTTTGCATACCTGACCAGAGTTGTTTTGGTTTTCCATTTTTGGACATATATATATGTTGTGCTTATATTATATATAAATACAATACCCAGAGACACTTGTAAGGGATAAATATTTTAAATAAGCTTATAAAAATAACACCAGTGGATCAGCTTAAAGTGAATCACACTTTTGGTTTTTTCCATGATATTGTATTCAGCAAATAAATGGTAATTGTGCATTAAAATATGTAGAAATGTGTCATTTTTTAGTTCAGTGGTGGACTACAAATATTCAAAAAGAGCAAAGAATTTTTGTCACGCCAGCTGTGTGAATAAGTATTAAAGTTCAGTGTTGTAAGATTACAATGTTCAGCACAATCTTATCTGACAGAGACTATAAAGCAGATGTCCGTTCACAATTTTTGAGCGAGCCTACTGGGACAAACTCTCAACATGAAGCTTGAGCTTTTGGTGCTAGTAGTTTTCTCCCTCTGTGTGGACAGTAAGCCTCTGCCTGGAACAGCCAGGAGGAAATCCAACAAGCTGCTGCTCATATCTTTTGATGGTTTCAGATGGAACTATGATGAAGATGTCAACACACCAAATCTGGACGAGTTGGTGAAGGAGGGTGTGAAGGCAAAATACATCACGCCTCCCATGATTACTATGACATCTCCATCACACTTCACGACTATTACGGGTAAGTAAACTCTCCATACATTCACTACACAATGATTGACCAACAGAATATTGCTATTAATGCACCACATGGGACAATAAACATCTCCAGTCCTCAGTGCAGTTGGTGATATGTTTCAGTTTCTTGCTCACAGTTTTCTACTGCAGTTTCCAAATATTTGGATGATCTTCAGCTTTGTTCCAGTCCAGCAGGAGCTCATCTCATACAATTAATCAAATGTCTAAAGCCCAAGAGCAATTTCTAGAGGAATCAGTGATCCTGCATGACTGGAATTAACCTGCAGTCACATTTACTCAATGGGCATAAGATCAGACACGTTACATCATGTGAAGCTTCCTTAACCTTTAAGGTCCATCACCATGCATCGGATTGTCCTCATGCATCGGAAACCTACACATTAACTGATGACAAGAAATTTTTGTTAAATTTTACTGCATATATCTGTTTTTTTTTCTTGAATGATATGTAGTATTTCTTTACAGGAAACAATTTTCATGACTAGCACTTCTGAACAGTACAATATTATTATTCCACCTTCATTTAAGCTTGGGTTACTTGTAATGTAGCCAAGCATTATACAAAAATGAGGAATAAAAAGAGTATATATAAATACTAAATATGCAAAATAAACAAGACTGAAAAATTATAAAGGTTGAATACAAACACTAAGAAATAGCTACAAACAACTAAAACACAAATTGTGAAATAAAGATGGAAAAAATTAAAAAGTAAAGAATAAAAGAAATCACTAGGGACAAAACGACTGAAAAATGATAAAGATTGATGCAATCAACTAATAAAAAAGACAGAATGCTGTGACTGGTGATGAATATGTAATCATTCCAGTCTTGTCCAGCTATAGTTGTCCGTATGTCGAAGTACGTGAACAGTTTTCAGCATGAAAGGTGGTTTAATTCATCAAAACTTCCATGCTGTTCTTTCATGCTATTTTCAGAATCTGCTAATCTCCCTCTGCTCTTCATGAAAGGTGCATAATCGGCCAAGGAAAAAAGAAGGCAATTACTTTTTTCACTCCAGTGAAAAGAAATTAATATGATTATATGGTGACGCAACAGTGTTTTAGTGGTCATACAGTTTGTGAATATATGCTGAGGTGACAGAATAAGAGTACAATCATATCAGAGGCTATAGAGATACACAGCCGGCTGGATGCAGTTTGAGTGCAAAAGTATTACCTTTATATCTGCACGCTCAAGGTCAGGAGCAGATTAGCAGATCAGAAGTTCATAAAGTGATAATGAAAGGTCAGATTAGCTCATGCTAGCTCATCCTCCTTTTCCTTGTTTTTAGTTAGAATATTTCAACATTGTAATCTGAAATGTTTAAAAGCT
The DNA here is from genome assembly GCA_037577145.1 of Brachypetersius gabonensis. NCBI lineage: Eukaryota > Metazoa > Chordata > Actinopteri > Characiformes > Alestidae > Brachypetersius > Brachypetersius gabonensis. Next base: position 2,652,206 of record JBBJLR010000160.1, read on the forward strand.
CGGTTTATAGGCTACATACATTATTTGAAATATAATCTGTAGATTCGTTCTATACCACATCTGCTTACCTGGGAACTTCTACGTGTGATGCTTTGTTTTCCTTTTATTCAGGAAGATGGATAGAGGATCACGGAGTTGTTCATAACATGATGTTCAATTCCACTACTCTTCTTAAAATAACTCATAAAGCAACACTGAAACGATCAGAGTGGTGGGATAATGGGGCTTTGCCATTATGGATAACAGCTCAGAACCAGGTAAGGTCTTCCCTGAGTGCAATTTCAATCTTAGAATTCCACCTATACTACCATACATTTGTTGTATGGAATTAGTTGACATAAACAAATAAAGTGTGCTATGCAGTTAAATCTTGCTGTATAGTTATACATAAGTCTATATTCCTGAGTTCATGGTAATGACAAAAAAAGACAAAAAGACACATATATGAGACATATTTTCTGGCTGTTGCTTGATTACAAAAAAGTTGGCTGTAACATTTATTTTAAGCATTTCTTTAAGCAAAAATGACCAAATAGTGAAAAGAAAAATATATATAATACTATACTTTTTACTATACTATACCATTTTAGATTCATGAAGAACTAAGTGTAAATGTGAGTGAAGTGATGTACAGGCTCTTTATCAGGGGTTCTTCCAGTAGCCTTTATGATATGTTGATTCTTCAAAAGTTCTTCTAGGAACCACAAACTGAAATGTTCTTTATGAACAAATATTGGTTCTTCTATGGTATTGTGTAAAGAATCCTTTATTTTTAATTATGATAGCCACACAGGCAAGTTTTTAAGCACGAGAACGAGCATTCAGGCGCTCTACTGAAAATACAAACAAGTATTTGAAGCCTGTGAAATATTATTTGTGCCAGGAAATAGCCAGTAACTATAAATGCTTTACTCACTACACTGGTACTTGGAAGAAACGTCTTGTTTTAAGTATTTTTAAAGATAGATTAGCTGTTCAGTCATGTTTGTCGGTGACTGGATAACTAGTAGAGTGGATTAGACAATTTTCTGCAGATGCTTAACAAGCTTTGAGTCCCTGTTCAGTGAGTAGCTTGTTAAAGAAGAAAGCATTCTTTACGTCTCATATTTTACAGGGGCTTAAGACTGGCTCTTACTTCTACCCCGGTGGCGGAGTGAATTACAGCGGCCAGGCCGTGGACAGATCCCTGGTGGAGGCTTACGATCACCCTGACGATAATGAAACAGAGTGGCGCCAGAAAATCGATACGGTAATGGAATGGTACACCAAAGAGGACTTTGACTTTGTCACCGTTTACTATGGGGAACCCGACAATGTGGGCCACATGGTGGGACCAGAGACGCCCGAGAGGAAGAAAATCATCGAGCAGATTGACCGCCTCATTGGCTATCTGAGAGCATCTATCCAAAAGAACAATTTAACCGACAGTCTAAATGTTATCATCACGTCAGATCATGGCATGACCACCATTAAAAAGGCCCCTGAAGTTAAGGAAATCAAACTATCAGATTATATGAATTTCGTTCAATTAACCCACTTTGACCTTCTGGACTATGGGGGCTTTGGCATGATAAGACCCAGGAAAGGCAAAGAGCAGGAAGTCTATGACGCTCTGAAGAACGTTCATCCAAACCTGACCATCTACAAGAAAGAAGAGCTTCCTGAACACTTTCACATTGCGAAAAACAGTAGAATGCAAGATATTATACTTATTGGAGACTTAGGCTACAATTTGAACTCGGTAAGCTTTGTGGCAAAACAAGTCATTCAGTTCAACATTCTGCCTTAAATGTTGGTGATAAACCAGGTACATTTCTGTTTTCATTTGTTCATCTTGTTTTGCAGAGGGTCATCTTTTTTGTGAATAAAGGAGATCATGGCTTCAGTAATCAGGAAATGGACATGAAAACAATATTTCGTGCATTTGGACCAGATTTCAAGAAAAATGTCTTAGCCGAGCCATTTGACAGCGTCAGCATTTACCCGTTAATGTGCGAGCTGCTGGGCGTAATACCGGCCCCGAACAACGGCAGCCTCAGTGATACTGCCGGCATGCTGGTGGAGAATTTTGAGACTTGTAAGTTCTCGACCCAAACATACATAATCATACATTAAGGCAGAGAACTGAGCCAATAATAATCCTATTACCATTTAAGGGGCTTCACGTCTCTGTATGTAATCAAGTATGTAATCTAGTGAACTGAGAGGGGCGTCCACTGAGTAATGCTATTTTTACAGAAGATGCTGGCTTGCATGTTGATGGAGAAACGTGAATCAGATGTAGTTCTGTAACAAATTCAGGCCTGAAACCACACACTCTCACATATGGTGCCAGTGGTCCCAAGCCCAGTCACTCTGGACATTTTTGTATTTTCTTTACACACCTGAAAAAGTGTTAATTAATGAATTCGGTGAGTGCTCCCACTCCTTGATTCAATGGAGTCAGAAATCAATATTGGAAAAGAAAACAGGTCTATGTCCTGTGGGGGGTAGGGGGGTGTGTGTGTTCGGGGGGGGGGGGTTGGGGGGGGAGTTTGCACAC
>JBBJLR010000160.1:2655494-2676743 GCA_037577145.1 Brachypetersius gabonensis
TCGACCCAAACATACATAATCATACATTAAGGCAGAGAACTGAGCCAATAATAATCCTATTACCATTTAAGGGGCTTTGCACACAGTCTGAAGTCACAAATTAGGTACGCATTTGCTCTGTGATGACTGAATACTGGTGCGCATTTTGCCTACCATTTACCGTACATCAAAGCGTACTTGCGTACCACTTACTTCAACCCGATAATAATGCCATTATCACTGTAGTTTTGTTGTTGTTGTGGTTGTTGTTATTATTATTCAAGTTGTTGTTATTATTATTAATGTAATTATTATTGTTGTTATTATTATTGTTGAGTTAAAACGTTTCCTTTTTTCATCACCAGTAACAACCGCACTCCCTCAGAACCAGTCTACCACACTAGATGCTACCACTACCAAGGGAGAAGGTGAGCTCAGTAGAATTCATACTGTGGCGAGGTCAGAAATCAGCATGCTGTCATTGTTTAAATAGAACAGATCACGCCGTATTGTCATATCATTCTTATATTCATCTTCATAACTTGCTGCATGGAGTATTATAGGATAACAGAAGGGATCAAATCTCTTAAAGTAAACCAATAACATCATGGCAGGGTGATAATTAAGATTAAACAAAGAGACCCATACACAGCCCAACATTTCTATTGGCATCTTGCGTCTGAGGCAGATGTGACATCCTCAACGTAAACCAATAATTCAGCAGTACATCATATTTACACACGTTTTGGCCAAAAAGAGAAAAACGGGGCCTAAAAAAAGTCAGTTCCTATGCTAATGCATGTTGCATGTACTAAGAATTTTTAATGCAGTTCTATAGAGAACAATTTATTTTGGCTAAACTACGTATTTAAACCTGTGGGTGGGTTCAGGTAGCTCCACTGACGTCTACATACAATATATAATGAGAGGCTTAATAATATACCTGAAAAGGTGAATCAGGTGTGAAGTCACCTTCAGCATTTCCTTACTCTCACCTAACTGTAGGCAGCTGGTGCCCACTGGTTTGTAAATGTAGGGCAGTACTATTTCTGACATGTAGGACAGTATCTCTAACAAACTCACAAATTACCTTTCTGTTAACCTGGATGGATTTTTGGATCTTCTATTTTCCCTCAAATCTCACATGTCAGAAGAATAAAATTCAGGACAATTACAATATTAAAAATATGCTTTAGAACACCATTTTGAAACTGAGAGCTACTTGACGGGTACTGAGCCATACGAAGGGCTACCAGTTTAATGCACTGGAACAGAGTTTACATAACCTTATCTAAACTTCATGTATAATAAACATATTTTAAATCCTTTTTTTAAGATATGGTCATTTTCAAATCAATGTAAATGCAAATGTGATTAAGAATAGCAACCGGAGAAAATATAATGTTAGGCGCTGTTCACTGGTGAGTTGTGCTATTTTTAGAAGTTATTGTAGCATTCACTTGAGTCTTTTTGACTGTTTATAAAGAAACCTTTCAAGAACAGAGATCTTTTGAATAAAACTGACCACCCTTTTGTTTGTGTTGTTGTTGCTGTAGGTGGACATGCGGGAAGGATACACATGTCTGTCAGTCTTTTGGCCATCATGACACTAATCTGGTCCCTTATTTGAGCTACATCACATATCACTGTCACTTTTGGTTTATAGTAAAAAATATTTGGACCTGTGTAGTCTGTAACAGTGAAACCACTGTTAGTTCAGGAGAAATGATCTGTGATAGATGTTAATATTGTTTTGCTCAAATCTTAAAATGTTTGTCGTGTAAAAGCAGAGTTACTGATGAGCCAGATGTCTGTAAACCAATGATGTGTAATAAAAGGGCCAACAGGAATTCTATTTATCATTAGACGGAAGTTAAAGGGATGTTTATAATGTTAGTTAAAGGGAATGAAAAGACTGTTAAAACTCTGAATCATATTTGTTATACAATATCAATAAATGTGAAAGTTGTAGGCTTGTATTTACAGGCACCATTTTATTATTCTGTGTTTTCATAATAGTCCAAAAATTTACAAAATATACGGTAATACGATAAAGACAGAAACCCCAGCTCCACGTGGCTCTTTCAGCCACAATCTCACCCCTTAACCCACCTCTGTAAAAAAAAGTGCATTCTTAATATTAAAAAGTATTACACACTTAAAACCTCTGTATAAAAAAAGAAAGAAAGGCATTTCAGATTCACCCAAAAAATCAATAATACACTTTTCCACCATGTATACATTTCAGAAACAAAATATTTCCAATTGAAATTACCCTTAGGTGTTTGGAATAATGATGTCATTCATAGTGTGTCCTGGAAGTGATAACAGAATTGCAATAAAATATAATCTCTTTGATAACAATCTCTTATTTTTAAACAGTTCTTTTCACACATTCATTATTAGAAGAGTGACATTCAATTAAAGAAAAATATGTAAGTACTTTCAGCTCTTATTTTAAAAGTATATCTCTCTCTCTCATATATATATACAGTGTGTGTGTGTGTGTGTAAAGACAGTAACACTGCACTAAAGCCCTTTAATGACAACTGACATAAACCTGCATAAACATTTATGAAGTCTGATTCCAACTAGTACGAGTTGTTCCATCTACTGAGGTGAAATGACAGCAGAATGAACTAAATCTACCTTTATGCCGAATATATGCCAATAAAGTTGATGGCAGTTGCCAAAAGCCTTCAGTGAAGTGTTACCATAAAGATATAAAATCTGACATTCTTTGACAATAACACCAACACTATTACATAAGATGATGTTAAAAACATTGATCGTATCATATTAGATCAGTTACAAATATAGGGCACCTTTGTTTAGTCTGTAGTCCAAGATAAGTTTACATTCAGTAATGAAGTCTTAACACCTTAACACACAAACGATTTGCACCCGTTTAGGCTCCTTTATAAACCCATCAAGTCTTTTTCTTGCACATCATTTATGTGGAGTTCATTCATGTTGAGTTTGTGTGACACTTCACTGTAATAAAAAGATTCATTTTCATAGTCCATTTTTCCTCACAACAGAATAAACACAGAAAAAAAGGCAAATGAGAGTCAGGAGATCCTCTCAGGCCCAGTCCTCATCTCGCTTGTCGTCTGGCTCGCTGCTGTCCTGTTCGTCCTCTTCGTCTCTCTCTCCCTCCAGCTCTGCTCTCATCCTATCTGCCTCCAGTCTGGCCCTCGCCGCCGCCTGCTCTTCTTCTCTCTGTCTCTGAGCTGCCGCTGCTGCCTTCTTCTCCTGCTCCGCGTGGCTCTTCATGTGGGCACTGCGACTCTTCACTTTGTAGAACACCCTGTGGGACACAGGACAAAGAACAGAAGCTCTTAAATTAACTGATTACACTGAAGAGCTTCAAACTCCATCCAGAGGCACGTCTTTCAAGGCAAGAACTCACACTTTCTGTAACCACTTGCTCTTCACTAGGGTTGCAGTAGCTGGTGCCTATCCCAGGGTCTACAGGCGCAAGGCAGGGACTCGCCACAGGACGAGTGATTTCACAGTGACTTGTATTTTCTACCCAAATGTTTGAGTCACATGTGATCATATGATTGCAGTCATGACTTCCAGAAAATATTTTTGCACATGTAAATATAAAGAAATCTGAAGACAGGATCTTGCTATTGTAATTTAATGTATTCTTCTTGCTCTCCCTGCTCCTCCTGCTTATTCTTTATCAGTGTAGAGAGGGTGAAGTTCAGTGTAGAGAGGGTGAAGTTCAAAGGTACTCTTCCAAAGCACGCGGTGGGACTTTAATTATCAGATCACTGGTGAAAAACAGAAGACCATTTCTCAGCGGAAAAGCACTGACATGGCTGATCTAGATAAGCAACCGTGAAAAAGGAAATTACCCAAGGACCACATGTCAACTGCATCCTTATTAATTTGTGGAACTACACATATAAAGTATGTAGCAATACAAATTTAGTGAGGATGGTCACGGGTGCATATCACTGTGGTCATCATCCAGTTGTCCAATGTCCAATTACTGCATTTATGGTCAATTACAAACTGTGATTCATGATCTCACTTGTGTTTAGTTCATTTTACATTTAAGCCTTAAGTGGCCGAATCAGTTGATCTTGCATCTTGGTTATCATTTCTTTGTAGCGAACACTACATTGTGTAACATGGACTACATGGTGTACGTCTACACACACTAATGTCCACAGTTACACAGAGCCATGGGTAATCAAGTACAGCATGTTTTTGTTGAGTTGGTATTAGTTATTCTGAACTAGTTTAATATACTATTCTAGTTCAAGAACATGGTCTTTAGGCAACAACCTACAATTTCATTACATTTTATACATTTTACAGCATGTTTGATTCAGGCTTACCATCAGATCTGATGATCTGGCAATCATTTATCTTAGTCTTCTGCAGCGAAATCACTTTTTCTGTGTTTGTTCTAGTGGAACACATTCTGAACTGGTAGCTCTTGACAACTAATGTGAAAGAAGCATTTCACAGTGTTGCTTCTTTCTCTCCGTCTCTGCCAACACTGTCTAAAATCAGAAGCAGTGCGGTCGCAGGTAAAGCAGAACTCATTGTCAAAAAAACATTGAGGGAATGTATTTAGTGTGGTTTTGTGCATTTTGCTGCAGAGGCAGAAATCAAACTGTAGGCATGACAGGCACACTCACATTATACCTGCCCTTGTTTAGGCAAACCAACACCACTATGTCACACCAGGCAGTTTTGGGCTGATTTTAGCCAATAATGTAAATATCCTAAAGATTCCTAAATGTAATACCTCTAATCTGAATAAAAAAACTTCATTGATCCGGGAGGAAACTGCATATGCTATGCCTGCACAGACACACAGAGACAAGAACAACATAAAATTGTAGTAAAGATAAAAATAGGTGTGACCTTAAAAAAATCTTGAAAATACTCTTGCAACCGTATGTTGAAGTGTCATTAGATGTCATTGTTCACCTGAAAAACAAATTAATGTGGCACTAAGGCGCAACCACTCAGATCAGGGTCTTCGACGAGTAGCAGGGCACATTAGGAATTTTCAGAAGATGTGAAAATGCAATCTTTCTCCAGTGAGCGGAAACAATTACAATGACCACATGAGTCGCCCACGGACCTGTTCTACATAGCACTACTCACCAGGGAGCAGCGTCTAAAATGTAATTTTATCCTAATGCTATTCTTCTTTATGGCTCAGTACCAGTGAAGCCAATGGCCTTGTGGTGAGGACATTCGCCCTTCGATCAGGAAGTCGTGGGTTCAATTCCCAAGACTGCTAAGCACTTATGAGGTACCCTGAGCAAGGTACCGTCCCCACACACTGCTCCCCGAACTCTGTTCCTGGCTGCCCGCTGCTTTACATGGTGAATGGGTTAAATGCAGACGGAATTTGCTGTTTTGTTTTTGAAAGCCTCTCCAGAACCTCCAAAAATTCAGCTTTAGATACTGAAGTGTAAAAAGAAAAGAACACACACACACACTGCCTTACCTACTGCACTTCTTGCAGGGGAACACACCCTCTGGTTCTCCCTGGCTCTTGGGTGTGGCTGCCGGGTGACCTCTTTTCCCTGTGCTCTCCGGACGGGTTTTCGGAGCAGAAGGGGGTGTTTGGGTTTCCGGCCTCAGAGCAGTGACCTCTTCCACAGAGCAGATTTTTGGGATACTAAGCACCAAAACTTTGTCCACCTAGACAAGAGCAGTGTTCAAACTCAAACAGGTGTTGAAGCACATACTACACATGTAAGGGATCCCATTTTAGCCCTGTCCTAATCGTTTTACCCTGCTTTAACATACTTGGCCAATTTATGACCTAATTAATAGTCTTGAGTTGACAAGAGGTGCTCCTGGACCAGGGCTGGGGACCATTCCATGGTATCAATCAAAATTAGTCTCAGCTGGAGTTGAATTTAACCCTATTCTACAGTTTATTGCATGGTCCATGGTATTATTGCTGTTTTTGTGCCACCAACTTCACGAAAAGATAAAGAGTTTTGCTGATTATTTAACAAATGCAGGGAAATTGACAAAAACAGATATTCAAAACTTCATTGCAGCTCCTACTTTCAACCACAGGCTGATGTATAGAAGCTGGTCAGCTTGTATACTTACATTCTCTTTGACCTGAAATGACTGAGTCTGGGCTTTGAGCTGAACAGTCCCACTGTCTTCCAGTTCCTCTGTCTGCACTTTAGGCTTTTTCTCCTCTGGTTCCTCTTGCGGCTCTTGTTTCTTTATTATCTTATAGACAAAAGAGAGAGATCTTTAATCCGCTGCAATAATGAATCTGCAATGTGAAATTTTCCCAGTTTGACAGTAATAATTATGGAATACTTTTAATCCAGTATATCCAGTCAGTTTTTGTGGCCTAGTTGTATTAACTGTGGAACTAACCAGCGCCAACATTAGTAGTTGTCCAATGTAACCCATGCTAACAGAACCACAAGCCTGCTAATGTGGTATGCTATTGCTTTGTATGTGGAAAGAATACAAATATGTTTCCCAAACCATTCAGGCAATAAAATGTGCCTGGCTTCTCTAATTACACAATATGGACAAAAGTACTGGGACACACCTGTTTTACAGTGTTTAGGCTCTGTACTCCAAGTGAAGGACAATCTTAATGCTCTGGCAAACCAAGACATTCTGAAAAACACCATGCTTGCAACTCTGTGGACACAATTTGGGGAAGAACCTTTTCTATTGCAGCATGACCGTGTCCCAGTGCCCAAAGCGAGCTCCATAAAGACATGGCTGGATGAGTTCGGTGTGGAAGAACTTGATTAGCCACACAGAGTCCTGACCTCAACCCCATCCAGCACCTTTGGGATGAACTGGAACAGATATTGTGAGCCAGGCCTTCTCCTCCAATATCAGTGGCTGGTCTGCTCTACAGAATGAATGGGCACAAATTCCCAGAAACTTCTAAATCTACTGTAAAGCCTCCTGAGAAGAGAGGGAGCTGTTATAGCTGCAAAGGGTGGACCAACTCCATTTTAAAGTCACGAAAGTCCCTGTTGGTGTAATAATTAGGTGTCCCAATATTTTTTGTCCTTATAGTGTCGTTTAAACCAGCAGCAGGTGTCAGAGTCAAGTCAAGTCAAAGTGAACTTCCATGTTCAGAGAACAAAATCTGGAATTTTCCACCTAAGCCAGCTCCAGCAGCCTTTATGACTGTCCTACCTCAGAGGGGCGCTCCTCTGGATCTGGAGGTCCATATGTCAGCGTCCCACTACGACTGACCTTCACCTGTTTCTTATAGGTGTAGTAGAATTCTACACATTGCGCCACCGTTTTACTCCGCACCTACAAACACACAAAAACACAGAATAACATGTCTTGTGACCCGAAACCTACAATGGAAAAGGAACTGAAAAGGAAACCGTGACACACAGGTTTCCATCTGTTTAAATGATCAGAAAACAAAGAGCGTTCAATATAACCCAAGAGCAGAATTTTCCATACCAGTTTTTGCACCAAGAAAAAGTCCTTCCTGTAGGCAGTGATGCCCTTGTTGAAGTAGTGCTTTTCATCCACGGTCCAACAGTCTGACCCTAAAAGGATTTATAACACACATATCAGACCTTTACATCTATCAAATGTACATCTATTAATTTAAAATGTAAGAAAATTGTTTCATGGTTTAGAACATTTCTAACCGTTGTTTTTATTCACTATATTAAAAGCCTGCAGAAAACATGACCTTCTGTGCATGTGCAGGAACAATAGGAATCTACCCATTTTTGGACAAAAGTTTCTTGTTTTATAATATATTAGGGAGACTTTGCGTGCATACAAGAATTATACTGCTTATGTTATGACTGCATAGACACAAAGAGACGAGAAAAATACAAAAGTATACAAATGTAAAAAATCTATAGAAAACACCCAATAGAAAATACACAATACCAGGGGCCACCAACATGGTGCCCACAGGCACAGGATGCTGCCAATGAGTCGGCCACGGCCCTGTTCTAAATTTAGTACTACTCACCAGTGAGCAGCGTCCTGTTGAGTTGTTTATCCTGTTGCTATTCTTCTTTAATAACATTTGCATTTATATATTTGCAAATGATAGTAGATAAGTATCATTAATTATTAATAATAGTATATAACTAAAGGTAACTGAGCAAATGTGTTATTTAGGAAGAGTGTATCAAACGGGTCTTTCGTATGGCTCAGTACCAGTGAAGCCTGTGGCCTAGTGGTGAGGACATTCGCCCTGCAATCAGGTGGTCGTGGGTTTGATTCCCAAGACTGCTAAGCACCTCTGGCTTGATACTGCACATAAGAACTTCTTCATTTTTCCTACATGGCTATGAATAGTGTGAACGGGAAAATAAATAAAACATGTGTTCATAAGGAAAAAGCTGCTGGGCTTGCTTTTCTCTTTTATAGAAGGAAGCGAAAAAGATGTGCCAGAGTTTTAAATTGTGATGAGCTCTGAATGTGGGCTGACCACGATGACTGGGGGATTTCTCTACCATGTTTTTCAATATCAACTTTAATAACAGAAACTCCGCCTAAAAGCATCTCCAACTGACTAAAGCCTGGATATTCAATCAACCCATCATTTCTGGTGAAATGTATTCACGGATAAGAGAGCAAAATTGTGCACATTGCTGTGCACCGGCCGAGCAGTGATATTTAGATCTAACTGCATCTACATTTTGCCTCGTCACACAAGAAAAGAAACTTCTCAGATTTGTTTCTCCCTTAGTGCTACATCAGTGAACCCTTAATCATCCACCAAAAATGTAAAACAAAGCCAGGTGTCACACCTGCATAATGGTAGTTTGCAAGATGATGACTGCTGGGGAAAACAGGATGCTTCATCATCAACATTTCCAGGGTTTTCTAGAGGATGAAACACATTGTCAGACCACTGTTAAAGTATATACTTGTAGGAGTGTATCGTGTTACGTCCTCTCAGCTTACCATGATGTCACCTTTGTTCTCATGCAGGCAGTGGAGCACCAGTTCCACATTGGTTCCTCCTCCATGCAGCACACTGGAGCAGGCCATGTTCATGAGACTCTCGACTGGAGGACAAGAACAGAGTCAACAAGCGAGTGAAGGAGCTTGTTTTAGAGAGAAGGTGGAATATTTAGATTCAAATACAGAACTAAAAAGGCATCAAGCTCTTGGCCATGATGAGTCACCTCTGTCCTTTTGGGAGGGTGCAGATTCAGCCTCGGTCAAGGGCAAAAACAACAGAGTAGCTTTGTGCTGATCCTGCTGAGCCAAGGACTGGTCCTGAAGCTCAGGTATCTCTGCCTGATAGTGGGAGCCGATGTTTATTCGGCTAAGAAAGAGGATAATGGGACAGAATTTATTCATTCATTTATTTATTCATTCATTCATTTCCATTTATTTTTGTATATACAGCATTCTTTTCCTTTAATTTATGTACTTATACTGTATTTCACCTTAACCATGTCTCTGCATGTCTGTATAGTTGTACCCTATGCAGTTTTCTCTGGGATCGTTAAAGTTTTATGATTCTGAAGTCCAGTGATACAGGGAAGGCTATTTAGAAGCGTCAAGGTAGATGTGTTTTTTTATCCTAAGCCAGAATTCACCAATCTTATCCACGAAGGACCTGTGTAATGTAATATGGTTGTAATATAACATTTAGGTTGTTGGTGCAATATAGTGGGTAACATCACTGCCTTCTGAGCAGGAAAGGGAGGTTTTGATTTCTACCATGGGCGACACACAACACTACAGGAATAAGAGTCCTTGAGCAACACTCCTAACACTACATTCATTTACAGCTGTTATGTGCAAAAAGCATCTGGATAAAACCAGCTGTCCAATCGTGTAAAATGTGATGCAGGTTTAATTAAAACCAATCAATTACACAAGTCAACAGGTCAAAATAATCAGAAATATGATTATGTGGGTTCTGTAGTGTTTTGCATGCTGCTTTCAAATCTGTGTTTAGTTTTTCCCACACGTACAGTTTTTGTGATGAAGCTTGTTATATATTCCATGATAGTTGGTATAATGATCATATAATAATCATATGCTGAGCGTTTTTGAAGAAACAGGGGTAGCTGACTGACACTGAAAGCATTATATCACCTGTCTGACTTCACACTGAAAATATTGAAACAGTTACTTGATTGGCGCCTGCGGTTTAATAAAAAGCGCATACAAGTCTATTGCAAAATAAAATGTACTAATAATTCAAAAAGTTGATGTAACTGAAAAAAACAGATCTGAAATCAACATGAAAAACTAGTTGAGAAAAGTGCGTTAGGGTTTCTGATGGCAATCTTTTTTTTTTTTTGTTGACCTGTGTTATTTAAAGACTCAAACTGATTAAACAAGGTGGAATCATGTGTGCTTCTGCTCGACTTTCAATTAAGAACCAGCAGCCAGACGGCCCTTTGTGGATAACACTGGCCACTAACATTTTTTAAAAAAAGAAAAAAAGTTTACACAATTTAAAAAAAAAGTTTACACAGAGTAAATTTAAGGGTAAAGTGGCAAACCAGTCAGGTGGATTAGTCCCTACATATTAAAATCAGTGCGGACTACATGCCTTAAACGATCACACATTTGCCACAAACCACATTGTGATCTTCAGTAATCTCAAACAGACTTGTTAATGAGGTTGATACTGTTGATCTATAAAAATGAATGAAGTACATTGGCATAGCTAAAAAACAATTGTAGCATGTTATATTACTGATTAGCTCCCCAAGTCTTGGAGTTCCAGAGCAAAACAGTAGATGTCAGACACCGATCATGTCTTGGATATACTTGGAACAAATGTGTACATCTAATTTACATTTAATTTTTCCCCAGACCCATTCGAGCTATAGATAAAATTAAATGAATCCAGATACTAAAATATAATATAAAATATAATAAAATGCACCAAATGATACTCACGGCTCTAGACTGACAGTTGTCGCCTCTCCAATCAGAGGAAGCACCGGTGGAGTGATGTCTGAACTACCTGGAAATGATGAATCAAAAAGTTCATCTTGGTGCAATCTCACACTGGGTCACCTTGTGTCACACTTCTAAAAAAATGTATGAAACCAAAGCAAAAAAAGCATGTTCCCATTTTTTTAAAACTCCACTTAATTATCCACGGGCTCTTGAGCAGTCATCCATGATGTCCTTTTTTCAGCGGGAAGTAAATATGAGGTGGTCCAGAGGCCAAAGCCACTCAATAAGGAGTACTAAATGTTTGAGGAGCACCTCACAGTTTCTAAGCTGGTTTCTATGCTCTAAGCTGGTTTTGATTCAGCTGCCTGCATCTGGTTTTGAGATAATGGTCCCAGTCTCCCAGTTTCTTTAAAACGATGATTCTCCAGACACCGGCTCTCTTTCCCACAGTATAGGCTCCTAATTACAGGCTTCCTCTAACCAGTACCTGATTTCCAACACCCTCTATGCTAAGGCATAATCCCTATGCAATTGTGATTTTGCACCAGGGTTCATTGTTGCTTTGGGACACTCTACTGGCACGTGGTCTAAATTTACTGATGTTTTTAAAGAACATTTTTGCATTTGCCCCAGTGTGGTCAAGAAAAAAGTATGCATCTTTATTTAACAACACAGCGCACTGATAAACAGGTGAACATTCCTCTAAGGACCACTTGTGGAGATTTGCAGAAGATAGTAGCATTTTATGGGTCACAAAAAGTTTTTTGACAACAAAAAGGTGAGTCTGTCATAAATGTAAGATGTTAATGTGATGTTTTGGGGGTGTTAAGACAGATGGCATCACAGACTATTTCATCATGGACAATGATCCAAAAAAATGATTATCCAATGATCCAAAGCTTTTGAAATGGCCACCCCTGTCCCCTGACCTGAAAAGTCTGCAGGTAGAACCCAAGATCCTGGACAATCTTGAGGGATTCTGTATTAAAAAGTCTTAAATTGCTTGTACTATATTCTCAAATCTCACTAAGCATTATAGTCTTATTGTAGTTACACTGGTAAAGGAAATATGCACACTGCTAATGTTTTTTGTTATTTCAGGTTAGATTTTTGAGCTAGTTATCCACATTTTTTCATGGCCTTTATATTTTTGGCCAATGATTACAGTTTTGTCCAATCCCAGCTCCAACAAACCTGAGAACAGGTAGCACTAAGGAATTACACTGAGAGCTAGGACAAGGTAAAAAATGTGAAGTGGGCTTGAGGGATTAGTTTGTCATAATTAAAGTGTTATAATTAACGTGTTATAAAATAATATACTGAAAATATAAAAAAGCAAGCTTGCTTCTTACTGGAGCGCAGGAGGCTTCTGGCAGCAGTTTTGGGTGTGGATGGGGGAGGCAGCCCCTGGCTGCCCGCCGCTATGGAGGACAGAAAGGCTGAGAAGTAGAGGCCACTCCCCTCACGCACAGGTGACAGGATGGGTGGAGGAGTATAGGGCGGCAGAGACAGAGGGTGGTCCAGCGAGCGGACAGGTGAGCGTAAGTGGCTCTGGTAGGACGTGATGCTAGAGTAGATGGACGGGGCGATAAAGGTGCAGGGTTTAGGTATGACCAGGGGCTCGGGCCGGGGCCGACGCTTTATTTTGTCTGGAGATTTGCCGTCCTCCTTTCCTTCGTCCTTGATTTAGAGATGGATAGGGATAGAGATACAAATGCATCTGGTTTGTTCTATATTACTACTCAAATAGACTGAATATGACGCTAAAAACCATGAGATTCTAACTGCCTTAAAATACACCACCATTCAAAAGTATGGAATCATCTATGAAATGACAGACTGTAATATAACTGAATAATAATACACACAATATTCACTTAAATAAATGAAATACATCTCAAACTGTATTTTTCTATGTGTTTTCTTACTATAAATAAATAACATTTCATACAAATGAATGAATAACAAAAAACAAAGAATTCATACAAAATACCATTAATTAATACTTTAATAATAATAACTTGAATTAATAACTTTAATCCTCATGATACCAAAAATGTTTATATATGCAAAACATACAATTATGAAAAGGATCTTTTTTTTAATTTCCTTCAAATGATTTTAAATCTTTGAAGTTGTAAAGTACTAGCATGATATCTGAATCACTTCTGTTCTACATTAACGGAAACACACAATTCCTATTGAATTCTGATCAATTGTTTGCATTTGCCTGTCATACCTGATTGAAACTGTCAGAGGCGGAGTTCCTTAAGGAACGGCGACGGGCTACAATAACGGAGGGCTTGCGCTCGTACTGGAACTGCTGCTGGACGCTCTCTGGAGCTGGCCTCTGCTCGGGACCCCAGCCGCCCGCCTGCTCCGCCTGGACCTTACTCTTCTGAACGGGTACAGAGACAGGGATCACTAGCGGGAGCACTCCAGCTTGCCTGCCTTCATCATGCTGAAGAGACAGCACCAGAGGAGGTCGGAGACAGAGAACCACACAAAAGAAGGAGAGAACGGAACGAGAGAACATTGGATAAAGGGAAATTGTAATATGCAGGTAGTGAGGGTGAACAAGGGGGGGGGGACAAAGAACATCGTTTTTAAAAATATATATCATTCAACAGTTTCCATACAAATTATATATGGAACAAATATTACGGACAAGAAAGTGGTCCATTAAGGTATTATTATTATTACTATTTATTTATTTTTAAAATTAAGTTACTGTTTATTAAACCTGTGGTATTTGACCAGCAGCATTAAAGTACAGAGAATTTGCAGCATTAGCAAACCCATTCAGATTCCAGTCTTGGTAGTCTTGAATTTGTTGTTACTACTCGAGTATTTGATCAAATAATTGAAAGAAAGAACAAATGAATAAATAAGTAAGTAAATAAGCAGATAAATAAATAAATAATCCAGATGTGCTTTGAACGTCATAGCCTTAAAGAAAGTAGCGGTCATGTGATCTAGGGTGGCAACTGGATTAAAAACAGTTTAGAGTGAGGCTGATTGGTTGCTTACGCACTACACGTAAAATAACGTGATGGTAAATTCCCGCCTCACGATGTCTCAAGATTTGATTCGCAGGGACAGTTTAACTGACTTGTATTTAAAACATTCGTCCCTCCCAGATTCCACTGCTATGTTGCTTCATTTCTAGGTGCTACGGTCATTTAATCTCACACTATTTCACTGTTTTTGCCTTTTTACAACCAAATAACATTCTTTAGAGCTTATTTCTGGAACAGACTGTGTAAGTTGGCACAGAGAAATGTCCAAGCAAACAGGAGAAGGGCGGATTTCAGGGCGTCAGTCCCTCCCTACTGCTCCTGAATGTGTTTGGAGCATGTGTGGAATGTGTAGGTGTGCAGACATGAGGCTGCTCTCTGTCAGCCTGGAGAGCAAATACAGACTCATGGAACAGGTAAAGGACTCCATTAGCAGCTCCACAAATAACACGTCACTTAAGGAACCATTCAGAGCGTTTCGAAGTGTAAACACGGCATTAAAACTACAACACTATTTTACATGCATTTAAACGCTGAGTTCGTAGGCTTCTGTTTACAAGTTAAGAATCTTTAAACCTTTGACCTTATTTGTACATATTTAGTGTTGATATGGTTACAGTGTAAAGCCAAGCAGAGCAGTTTGGTCTGTTTAGAGGAACTTCACATCACTGCTGTGGTGATAGGTGCCAGACGCATGTAATGCTTCAATAAGTTCCCTCACAGAAACTTAGTACATAAAATGCTTATAAATACACTGCTAACTCATATAGCATTTTCATGACAAAAGAATAATAAAAGATAAACTCACCTAGTTTTATTCGTTAAGGATATTAAATTAAATAGCTGTATTGGCATTGTGAACATTCCGAAAAGTCCTTACATACTTTGCAACCTCTGGTTCAAACCTACACTATTGGTAGGTTCTCTACCATATCATTACATTTTTATATAATCAGTGGAAAACCCCTTTACTTCAAATCCTAACCAAAACATGCTGACTGTCTTTCAGGAAGGTCATTTGTCAGATGCTATATCACCCCAAGCCTGAATGGTGATCCACTCAGCACCAGTGAAAACATGCCATTCACAATATTGCTGAAGTGTTTAACCAACATATATTGCCTGGAATGCTGGAAGGCCAGCAAGACGACTAAATGAACAAATCCATTTTATTCAAGCACTCTCACCTTTGCGGGCAAAAATTCCATTTCAGAGGCCTTCTGAGCAAGAGTCTCAAGGTTGATCTCTTTGGAAGCTCTCCTCCTTCTTTGTATGCTTTGGATGACCCCTCCTGAGGGCCCTTGGGTACCAGTGCCACCATTACGACCCGGTTCTTTGGGCGGCTGGATGCTCACAGGAGAGAGTCCATCTTTAGAGAGCCGTCTGGAGCGACGAGGGAGAACCTCAGGTTTGACTTGTGGTTCTTGAGGTGCCTTTGTAGGTGCGGAATCCTGGCCAACTGGAGATGGGGAACTTGTATCCTGAGTTTCAGCCTGCATGGCTGCGGAAGGCCTCTGATGAGTCGACACACTAGAATCTATTTTTAACTGACTGTCGTTCATTTGCTGCACTCTTGCCGGCTGCTGCTCTTGCTGTGAAGGGAACGGTTCGGGCTGTTGAAGGCTTTGCAGTTGCTGCTGCTGGTGCATCTGTTTCAGGTGTTCCTGAAGTTTTTGCTGATGATAATGCTGCATTTGTTGAACTCGCTGCTGGTGCTGCTGTTGCTGTTGCTGCTGTAGATGCTGCATTTGCCGCAGTCGCTGCATTTGGTGCTCATGGTGCAGCTGCCGCTGTTGTAAATGCAAGAGCTGCTGTTGTGATTTTGGCTGTTCGCTGTAGCCTAGATTCTGTGGAGCGCTGTTTCCATGGAAGCCCCGCAAGAAGGCAGGGGCCTGGGGCTGTTTGGGGGGTCCAAAGGCCAACTGAAAAGGCTGCAGAGTGGAGTCGGGCACGGCATGACGCATCGTGTGAGGTTGGTACTGTGGGTCTCCTGGTTTGTGGTCCTGGTGAAGTGCCTGTAATTGAGCATGATGCATGGCTGCCATAGTATGATGATCCCATTCCATCCCTGGTGCCATCACTTGTGAAGGTTCAGAGAAGGGCACGGCGGAAGCCGTGGACATTTTCTCTTGCTGCAAAGCATCCATGTCATGATTGGCCTTGTGCAGAGCCTGATGAGCTTGTGCGTTGTCAATTCCACTCAGGGAAGGGCCAAAGTTCTGGGTCAGTTTGGGTGGGTTCGGCATACCCTGAAACCAATTGGACGTCTGCATCTGGTCCTGATGCACCCACTTGACCGGGCCTGCCTGCTGAAAGTGACCCCATACCTGATACGCTTTCTCAGGTTTAAAGACAGCCGAGCCTTGGAGGTCATGGCTGGTGTCCCCCCTCCCTCCAGTACTGGCATGAGTCTGCTCTAAGGATGCTCCCACATTGTAGAACACCTCCCCCGAATGCTGCGCCGCTTCCTCAATGGTCTCAGTGTTTTGCTTGACAACATTACCAATGTTCCCTCTCTGATGAGGAGAGAGGCTCATGTTAAAACCGAGGAGCTACAAAGGGCTTGGAGAAGCCTCCAACAGGAACCCACACTGTAAGACCAACTGTCTCTTTTCAAAAAGATGTGCCTTAGTGGGCAAGCGACATACAGAAGAGGAAAGAGAACTGTCACACTTCCCTTCTCGCTACTCTTCTCCAAACGAGTTGCGCTGTAAACAGCTAAGCAGTCGGTCATCCCTCAGACTCAACTGTAAAAGCAGCGACCTACAAGGAGACACAGAAACAGTTTACACAGTTGGTTGGTACTGATTTTTTTAATGATTACTTCCTTAACCTTTAATGCAACTCATAAACTAACCCATAATCTGAAAGACCTGACAAAATACAGCTTCTATCTTTCTTTCTTTCATTTTCTCTTTCTATCGCTCTCTCTCCCTCCAAGAATGACATTTCCAGAATCATTTTATAGGCTCCTGCTGAATTTGCATGACAAACGCGAAGGCTTCCTGAAGTCAAAACAGTGATAACTCAGCACCAGTGGCCTTCCAGGGGTACCTAGTTTCACTGCATGCGAGTATAGATTCCTGAGAAAAAGATTTCCCACTACAATGAAGTTCTGATGCATGTTTTAAGTCTGAGGGATCCTCTTGATTGGTGAATCCTAGCGTGAAACTTGATTTGCTTTCAAGCAGACAGAAAGCAAACCAGGGGCGTGAACCGACTGCACTGAAAAGACAACAAGAATTACAGGAAGTGAGGAGGGAAAGGGGGGGAGAGAGAATATGGGAGGGAGTGAGGGAGAGAAAGAAAGACAGAGAGAAAGAGAGAGAGAAAAAGATAGAGAGAACATGAGACGGAGAGAGAGAGTGCAAGTAAGAAGAGTTTTTCCTCTCTTACCATTAATGACCCCTCCCTTGCCAGCCAGCCAGCCACTCCAGGCCTAAAGAGACATAAGTGTTTGCAGAAAGTTAGGCTCCACTTCTGGAAACATCAGAAAGCTCCTGGGGCTCAGGCCGCTTGTTTGCACGCGCCCTTGCAAGGAATGCACGTGTGTAAACATGCAATAAATGCACATAAGTCCATGAAATGGTGCAAAAACTGACTCTGACCACCTTTACTCGATGGGATCGTGAAGACGTGCCTACTTTCACTTACTCTTCTCCCTGAAGTGGCCTGGACAGAAGCACTTCCAGCCCCGGGCAAAGTCGAGTCCCAACGTGCACGGTACTCTCTGCTGTCCACATTCAAGACAACCTCTCTAGGAAGTCCAAAACCTCACCACCACGTCGACATATTAAATATCTGACCTAATGCAGCCAAACTTACACACTCCCCTACAGCCAAGTGCATTCGGCGTCAACTCCCGCACACTTTGCGATCCTTCAGTAAACACACGACCTAAGAAAAGCAGGAAAACATTCGTAAAGTTCAGGGTAAGGATTTGCATGTCTTCCGTCTGACACTTTCAGGGCTCTTACGCAGCAGGCTTCGACCTTCTTTCTCCCCAGTTATTTATCAACAAAACAGCGCCTAAGAGCTCCACAGGCCAATCAGAGCAATCGGCGGTGGCAGCGATGCGATATGAAACGCTCGGGAAGAGCCGTGATTGGATAACAGGTTCACCGGAATCTCCTCTAGTAACTGTCAGTGTCCGTGTTCTGTGGGCAGGGTACAGCCTCATTTATATTCTCTGTCATCATCTTATTATTATTCTCTACCATCATAAGAGGTCAGTCTCAAACACTACAGCTCTGCTCTCGTTTTGGGATCATTTAGGGCAAAAAATAATAATTTGAGAAAATGGTGAAGTTCAGAAATGAGAATGATGCGGTCACCAACAGAACATAATGATACCAAAGAAATCCAATTTAAGGTCAAGCTTAAGCACTACTCTCATTTTGGGATTATTTTGTTCAACAACAAAAGTAATAATAACAATAAAAAAATATATAATAAACTGCTGAACTTCAGAAATGAGAACAGCCTGGGAGAAGCTCTTTTGCTGTCAGAAACCAGACATTACTTGTATTACTTGTAAGGGTTGATTTCCTATGAATATGTTTTAGAAAAATCTGTTTGAAAACCAAATCCACCCAAATGTTACTTCAACACAAATATTACTGTTATGATTACAAAATCATGTTTTACCTAAAACTTTGCTCTTACAAAAAGACTTTGTGTTTTAATGTATATAGTTATTATATAAAATGTGCTGTGGCCAGTATTTACTATGTAATATCATATAATATAATATCATGTACATTATACTATGTAATGTCAGTGAGGGGTTCCCAATCTGGGGTCCGGGGCCCCCCTTAGGGGGGCGCTAGAGATCGCAGGGAGTACGCACAGTTTTAAATTATATTTTAAGGTTAAATTATATTTGTACACATTAAATGAATAAAATACTAATGTCTGAGAAACTTAAAAGTATGTGTGTGTGTGCGTGTGTGTGTGTGTGTGTGTTTACTTTATTCTTTTTGTGCATCTATGTGGGTAGGAGTTCACGTTGGGGGGCCTGGCTTGTCTTGGAGACAGGCAAGTGGGGCTTTAAGGAAAAAAGGTTGGGAACCACTGATATAAGTAATATTTATATCTACTATGTACTTGGACAGGAAAAGGTATTTAATTTAAAAGCTAGCTAGTATTTTTATGCAGTTGTTTAGACAATTGTTTTATCTAGAATGCTAGCAGGCCTGCTAACTGGAACACTTGCCTAGAGAATAGAATATTGTCTAGATAGCTTACTGTATAGAACGTGTCCTAACTAGGAATGTTAGCTGGAGTTCCATGTTGTATTAGCTAGAACACACTGTAAAAATATTTGGTATTTAAACTTAAAAAGATGTTTTTGAACTTCAAATAATGTGACATAATGCAAAACACAACATAACTTACTATCTCCGTTCATAATATTTAGGCGGGTTGAAAACTACCTTTAATGTAAAAATACATGTACAAAATACAATGTATTGTATTATAACTGCACTAGCTAGCATTCTAAATGCCGTGGTTTGCACACGCACAAAATGTGTTCTAACTACAGTCCTTACCCATTAGAATGTGTTCTAACATGTGCTAACTGTAATGCTTAGCTAAAGCATATGTATGTTTTTCAACCAGAAAATTTACTGTGTAGATGCATGCTATTGCAAGAACGTAACTATGCTCAGTTCTAACTGAAATAACTATCTAGAACTGTAGCAGGTTTGCTTAGACGCAATGGAGTGCACAAATAGAATGCTAGCTAATAGGTAATGTAATGTAATGCTGTAACGCTCATCTTGAGCATAACATTTTATAACTAGGATGGCTAGTATTTTAATGAGTATGACTTTAACTGTGTAGGTGGTTGGTGTAGTGGATAACTTTGCTGCCTTTCAAGCTGGAGAATGGGGTTTGATTCTTAAATTTAAGGTGTTCACTCAGAAGGTGTTATTATTTAAGGGGCATATTTGAAAAAGTAAGGGCAAAATTCAGTAGTTTTTCTCCTTAATCTGTGCACTCTCCCCTAATTTTCCTTAATTTCCTGTTTGGAAAATTAAGATAAAAATTAAGGTAATTTTAAGGGGTAATAATAAAGGTGTTTGGTTCCATAGTGATGAGTCCCTGGACACCAATAAGAGTCTAACACTACACTTGTCTATGTATTTGATGCACAAACAAATTGTATGTTGCTTTGGATAAAAGTGTCTGCCAAATAATGTATTCATATGTTGCTCCTATGTGTTCCTACAGAGATTAGGCTTTTCTCTCCTTTTATACACTACCTTGAATACATGATAGCCTTGCTAATCAGCTAATGAGTTGTTTTTTTTGCATCAAAACCCTGTGTTACCTCAGATCCAGGTTTTTGTTTTTTCTGAGCTCAGAGGTGGTAGTAGCCTAGTGGGTAAAGCACTTGCCTGTGAACCTGATGACCACAAAGTTGCAGGTTCAACAAAGTTGCAAAACAGTATACCAAGTTCTGTGACTAGTGTGTTTGTTTTCTATAATGTGTTAATTCTGTTCTGTGAGCTAAACAGAACACTCCCTGAAATGTGTTCCATCTAATGACTCTGATAACTGTAATGCTTAACCAGAACTAATAATGTATAAAAGTGCAATGCCAACTACTGAACAGTCATTTGAGTATAGAATGTGTTTTCTAGGACCCTTAACCCTCTGCACCATCACTTCAATAGTTTGATAATAATAATAATTGCTGTGGCATTTTTTGCATTGCAACCCCCAAACTTTACCCACTGTCATATTGCAACTGTGCTCTGTCACAGTAGCAGTGTTGCATTAAATCTGTATTTACATCTACACATGAGGATCACACGTACTGTGACTGAAAATTCTGTATAAACGTAAAGCTTAATGCACACATAAGAGTGTTTGGTGTTTATATTTAATCCTTTTATACCAAACATAAAGTAAAATAATGGTAAATTATAAGGTCTAATATGATTACATTAAATAATTTTGTCCAGTACAGTCAAGTCAAGAAGGTTTTTTTTTTTTTAAGCCATATACACACAGTAAAAGGGTGAAACAAACAATTTGCCTCTAGGACCATGGTGCAACTCACGTTTAGTAATACACTATATGGACAAAATTATTGGGACACACCACTTAAGTAATTTAGGTGGTCCCCTTCTTCCAGGGCAATCTTAATGCTTCAGCAGACCAAGATATTTTGGACAACGCCATGCTGCAAACTTTGTGGACACAATTTGGGGAAGAACACTCACCATACACTCACCACAACTGGACTAAACACTTTAAATACAAATACAAATGTAAATACTAGACACTCTTTAAAAATGTCATTTTCTTAATATTGTACCTATTATCTTATTATATATATATA
>JBBJLR010000160.1:2680256-2691873 GCA_037577145.1 Brachypetersius gabonensis
ACTGAGAGACCATTTAAAGGCTTTTGCAGGTGTTTTGAGTTAATTAGCTGATTAGAGTGTGGCACCAGGTCTCTTCAGTATTGAACCTTTTCACAATATTCTAATTTTCAGAGATACTGAATTTGGGACTTTCATTAGTCGTCAGTTATAATCATCAAAATTAAAAGAAATAAACATTTGAAATACATCAGTCTGTGTGTAAGGAATGAATCTAATATACAAGTTTCACCTTTTGAATGGAATTACTGAAATAAATCAACTTTTTCATGATATTCTAATTTTATGACCAGCACCTGTATAGAAGCGTCTATTAATGATATTAACTTTTTTAATGATTTGCTTTTCCTCGTGTAGATGGGCTGACTTGTTTTCTGCTCCGGGTTGCAAGGACACCCCTAAACATGACTTCTCTCATCCGTTTCTCCAGGTAATTTTTCATTTTTGGATCGTAATTCTCTCTGTTAGGTCGCCTCTCCTGCACATTGCTCTGAGCTTGACATTTCAGAATTTGTCAGAATAAAAACTGCTGACTCATCTGACTCTGCTGACTGTTTGTCTGTTCTCTGTTTGATTCATTTTTTTTTGCTTACGTTCTGCCTCTTTTTTGCACGCACACACAAATGGTTTCTGTTCCTTTTATCGTCTGCTGTCTGTTCCTCCAGGCCGTGTGTATGTTTTTGGGTGAGCTGAGCTGCCTGGCTGTTTTCTACATCCTCCTCTGTTATGACCGTCGCAAACCTGAGCCCTCCATGGAACCAGGCCAGAGTTTCAACCCTCTTCTCTTTCTCCCTCCTGCCCTCTGCGACATGTTGGGAACCTCCATCATGTATGTTGGTAAGTACAGGCCTCCTGCCAACCAGCTGACAGCAGCACTGTGTGTCATGTGTCATCATATGTAATATGTAGTCACATATCCTGTCTGAGTCATTTGCTTCGATCAGTGTTTTTTTCTTTCTTCATTGCAAGAAATGTGTGTTAGGGCTATGCATTTCATTTTTTAATTGTACAGTACCATTCAAAAGTCTGAGAAAATAACCATTAAAACCTGATTAGATCTGAATCTCTAAAAAAATTAATACAGTAAATAGTGATTTTTGTAAGTGTACTTAGTCATTCCCAGACCTCAAATACTGTTTCAACTTAATCAGTACTTCATTAAACCACCTTACAAAATGTACACAATTTTTATGAACAAGACAAATCTTGGTATTATGTACTGCTTTCTTGTTTGTTTATATTTATTCTAATGTTAACTTGTATATTCACTGGCAGAAAGTCCCTAACTCTCTCTCTCTGCGTGCGTGCGTGTGCGTGCGTGCGCGCGTGCGTGTGCGCGTGTGTGTTCGTTCCTCCTGTGTGCAGCTCTCAACATGACGAGTGCCTCCAGTTTCCAGATGCTGCGAGGTGCTGTGATCATCTTCACTGGTCTTTTGTCTGTCGCGTTCTTGGGGCGTCGACTGGCTACAAGCCAGTGGGTGGGGATTTTAATCACCATCTTGGGTCTGGTTGTGGTTGGGCTGGCAGATTTTGTCAGCAGCAAAAGAGATGATGGGCACAAACTCAGTGAGGTCATCACAGGTAATTTCCTTCAAAAAAAAAAAACTCTTAAGCATGAAGATTTTTTGCCTGTTTTTGTTTTTAGTGACATTTTTGTCTTTGACCTGCAGGTGACCTTTTGATTATCATGGCACAGATCATCGTTTCTGTGCAGATGGTGCTGGAAGAAAAGTTTGTTTACAAGCACAATGTCCATCCTTTGAAAGCAGTGGGCACTGAGGGTAAAACTAAGGAACTTTATTACTTTCTTAATTGGATTGTTTGAATAAAAAGTATTTTTGTTGTTGCCCAACATGCATCATTTTCAGTTCGTAATATTACATTGGCTCATGAAAATAAACATATATTTTCTGACTCTGACAACTGCATGTACATTGCTACTCAAACGTTTTTTGCATACACTGAGATTTTTCCCGTTTGCATGTTACTTGTAAAATAAATGGATGGGTGGTAAAAACCTGTGGTGTTTGACTGGTATTGTATCTTTTACAAGGAGTATAAATTGTCCTATTTAAGTGAATGTAGTGCAGTTTTTGATGCGGCATCACTGGTTTGTTTTAGCTTATCAACATTATGTATTGGGAAAATATCTTCAAATATCGTAATAATGTCCTTGCAGATTCCCACTTCACCTACGTAACAGCGCTGTGACATGCTAGCGTATAAATGCCTTAATGGAAGGCTTTTCTTTGTGCTCAGCATGCTGCCACGTTGCGGCTGCTCAGTGTCTCACTCTTGTGTTTTTATATTTTCATGTTTTATTTACAACAGTTATTTCAGTATATTTATTATTCGTAAGCTATGCCCTCTCTAACCATGGAGGCTGAGACAGTTATTTTATTCTGCGTTTAAGCAGTTTCTTCTAGGATCAATAAAGTTTTCTGACTCTGATTTGTCCCTTTTCTTCTCCCAGGTTTTTTTGGGTTCGTAATTCTGTCCTTCCTCCTCATCCCGATGTTCTTCATCCCGGTGGGCAGCTTTGGCAGCAACCCTCGGCACGTTCTGGAAGACGCGCTGGACGCTTTCTGCCAGATTGGCCATGAGCCACGCGTTTTGCTGGCTCTGCTGGGCAACACAGTAAGCATTGCGTTTTTTAATTTTGCTGGCATCAGCGTCACCAAGGAGATCAGCGCCACAACGCGAATGGTGCTGGACAGCCTGCGTACGCTGGTCATCTGGGTGGTGAGTCTGGCTCTGCGCTGGGAGCAGTTCCATGGCCTGCAGATTATGGGCTTCATCATCTTGCTCATAGGCACTGCACTTTATAACGGACTCCATAGGCCTCTGATGGCCAAGCTGCCCTGCTGGGCTGGAGAGTCCGGCACAGAGACCGGAGACGACGGCGAGAGAGAGCGACTGCTGGATGGAAGCACAGCACCCGAGGAGAGCTAATGATGAGCACTAAATAAAACTGACAGCACAGCTGGACTCTTAACCTTGTGTCGTGTGTATTCAGATATTTTGTCTGGACACTCTCTTTGTTCTCTGCATCAGCTCTTTGTTCTGTTTAGTGGAGCATTGAGCTGAAATGACTGGATAGAGACGGACTGTCTGAACATCCAGGAAACACTTTTGACCTGTTTATTGGTCTGGTCAGTTTTACATTTTTAGTAATTTTTTGTTTGCCTTACGGACATTAGAGATAAACAGTTCTTTATAATAACACAATCACCTGGGCAACTGTTAAGATAAAGGGACAAACACTGGGTCTATATATTTTTAAAATACCTGTGTAACATTTTTGTAAATGGACAGTGTATTTCGGTACGTTCTGTTCACTTTGGGTCATGACATTGGATTTTGCATCTGCAGTTTTTACACTATTGGTCAATAATGCCTTCTAATTTTTTTCACTTTTTAAGTAGACTTTTAAAAATCACCATTATTTCTTTTAAACTTGGTTGGACTCTGGTTACTTGGCTATGGTTGAAATTCCATTTTTTGGTCTGTGTAACAATATAATAGACATACAATAAGGATAAACTGTTGATCAGAAAATAATCATCCCCTGTTTATAAATAATCCCCTGTTTTTTTCAAATAAAAACATAATTACTGAGCAAAGTCACTTAAATGTTATTGTTGTAATGTATTTGGCACTGATCATGCCATATTTAAATGAACTGGGCATTTCATTACGAGACCTCTGTTGTGAAATTTCCTCCCAAGTTTTCACGTGTGCAGGTAATGATTATGTGAGATAGGAGAAAGAAGAAGGCTTTATGGTGAATACAGTGTTAGGCAATGAATGCATGTGATAGGCCCGTTAATGCAGATCTTGCTGTGTACTTTTTAATACACAAACATGGGACTTCACTAAAAACATCTTGTCAAACTATTTCACTAGTAGACCTTTTTTTCTATGGTCTGTTGTCCCTAAAGGTCCTCTTGGCTTCTCACAACTTCTTGATTAGCCTTCTGCCGTCCTCAGCCCCTGCTGCAGACAGCACTGCAACCTAATCTACTGCCTCATGGAGTTACTTGTGTAGATGCATCAGTCAGTCAGTGGCTTAAAACACACCCGGAACAGTGGAACGGGACAAAAAGATCATTGCTGCGAATATTTAGATATATATTAGAAATGTGTGTGTATATATATATATTACACAGAGGTGGTTGCATAAAGCCACTGTATTGTGCTTTTATTTTCCAATCTATTATTATTTTTAATTCCAATGTGAGGTAACCAGTTCGTGGTGATATTTTACCCATGCCTGCAAACCAGTTGTGATAAACTGTGCCTGGTCTTCACAGCAAAACTTTTCAGCTTGCCCAGGTAGAGAAGAGGGCAGATAAATATAGTAATGATTAACAATGAGCTAATTAACTCTTCTTCTTAGGCAATAACCCAGTGATGATCTTAAAGTGTCACGCACGAGCACACCACCTCAGTGATGACTACTAATTTAATTGCACTAAATGTTCAAAATACCTGCATCCTTCAAACCCTGAGAGGGTAATTAAGGTCAATCAGAGTTGTTTCATGAGAAATTGATTATTATAGAGATATATCATGACTTTGGTGTCTTTTGAAGTGGGACAGGTAGGAAACAGGGCTCAATTCTTACAACACAAATAACCAGTGAAAGTTCATATGTCTTCTAATTTTGTTTGTGATGCTGATGAGGATAAAAAAAAAATGACTTTTTACTTACAACGACCTGCATGTAAATCTTTGCCATTAATGGCTTTTAAAAGTATGTTTATGCCAAAATCTTCTCAACATTATTGTCAAATAATGTTTCCAGTGTCAGGAAACTCAATGTCATGTAATTCAGTGAAATGGCTTCTAGAGTCATTAAGACTCTACATCTAGTTCCATTCAAAAACCTGAACAAATCTGACTCTGGAAGTTTCTGATTGACTTTTGATTACATTTGAACTATTTTGTTTATGCAGAAATGTCATGACATTCATAGATTTCCTCTTGAAACATCACTTTATAACAAGATGTATTGATAATTGGATGATGAAACCGTCCAGCTCAAAGTTTTATTTTAACACAGAATGGACTCGTTTCATCAAGCACAAGCACTATATGGACAAAAATATTGGGACACACCTTTTAATTATTAATGCAGATGGCCCCTTACTTACAGTGACGGGCATTCTTAATGCTTCAGGAGACCAAGATATTTTGTACGACGCCATGCTTCCAAATTTGTGGACACATTTTGGGGAAGAACCTTTCTATTCCAGCATGACTGGAATTTAGCAACAATAATGTGAAAAACACTCACTGCTCATCTAAACATAGAGGCTTAGGACTTTAGCACAAACATATATGATAGTGTAAATAAGTGTATTATATTACGTGTGCATGTGTGTGTACGTGTGTGTACATTTATACCCTAATAAATTGAAAGTATATTGAAATGGTGTTCGAATAATTTTGTTGTTGGAGTTTTATATATTTATTTTTGAACGTTGTGGCTGGAGTCCTGGAGGACAGGAGTCTTTGTGACGTTGCTGGGAGTCTCAGAGCTGGTGCTGGTGATGAGGCTGAGACTCTGCTGAGCTGCGTGGAGGACTCTGCTGAACTCGCCCTGCCTCACTCAACACTGCGGACTTCTCCTGCTCTCCTGCTGTGTGTGTGGTATGGACTTAACCCTCCGGCTGCATCATCGTACCGCCGTGGCCCGTGTGGATGAGGGAGCCGTGTCCTCGGAGCTGCCCCTGGCCGGGCTCTCTGCTGCGCCTGGAGCGGAGGGAGACGGTCGCCTGGTAACGGCCAGCACGGAGCACTAGCCTAGCTTAGCTTAGTTTAGCCTAGATCAGCTCATACAAATGAGCCCCAAAGTAGCTCGTAGCCTCCTAACAACCCAACCTTACAATAGAACACACAATTAAGACCAAAAATGAATATTTTTCAGCTGTCAGGTGTCTTTTTTTTCTCCTAAAATAGCTATACCATCGTAGTTAGCCTCAAATGGACTGTTTAGCCAACAAGCTAATGTGTAAATACAACCACAATAGCCCTTAACTGACATTATCATCATTATTATTAACTGGTAGCAGAATTGTAGTTATAAACCAGCACGTGTACCTTCACATTGGCTTGATTTATAAATCAAGTACTAAAAACATAATTAGGTTTTATAAGGTCTGTGGATTTATATTTACTGCATGGTTCATGCACATGCAGCTAGATGAATGGGGCATGGATCGGAGCATGTTTTTAGTGTTATGCGAAAGTATCTCCTTTTTTTTTTACTGTTTCTTTGGCTTTGCAGAAGGGTCGAATCTTATAAACAAGGAAAAATGCAGGAAAATAGTTTTACTGCCTTCATGCAGTGGATAAATGGTATCTTAACCTCCTCTGCAGTGAGGCTGCAGCTCATGAAAGAAAGGAGTGCATTTCAGCTTTTTACAGAAAGAACTGTGAGCTTTCATTTCACAATTTCTGATATCAAACAGTTATGAGAAATTCAGTCTGAACCAGTGAAATGTTAGCATTATAACAAAAAAAAAGATTTGTAAGACTGTAGGAATTACATTTTAGCATGAACTATTGCAATTTTTTTTTGTAAATAATAATGGCATTTCCCAGTTCTTTCTAATGGAAAGGCCAAATTTTTACTGGTATGGTCTATATTTGACATGTGCTAATTCACATGTTGAAATTGTAATTATCATGTACTTGAAATGCTGTCTTACTCTTCTTACTCAAATAGTAGTTCACTTAGTGTGCACTTAGCAGCACAAGTGTCTGATTGGTATAATGTCTTAATAACATATAGTTAAAATCAGCCAGGCGTTCAAGATATTGAATGGCCCATATCATCACTTTTCTGGAATTAAAAAGGCTTAAAGTCTGTAAACATACAAATTGAAAACAATATTCACAGACTTTAAACCCTTTTTTTGATTCCAGAGACGTGATGATATGGACCACATATCAATATTGCCACTTTACTGCCACATATTGCAATTGCAATCACTGTCAAGATATTAATGGGCTCATATACGCTCTTTTCTGGAATTAAAAAGGCTGAAAGTCTGTAATTGGTATAATTACACCCCCACATCCATACAGTCCAGATATAATGTGAAGATAAGTTGCAAAAACAGTTCCATCAGAACATGCAGTAACTCACCTGGATCTGTGATTGGTTGCCCTGCTAGAAACACTGTGATTGATTAGACTCTCATTTGCATATTGCATCCTTCTGTGACCTCAGTATTGCGAGACTGATACTATGACAATGATTACCAGACGATATATTGTGAAGCCCTTGTATTTTGCATTAGTCAGCACTATAATGCCATTGATGGGATTTTATAATTACTGCTGTTATGTCACATTAGCATTATGGCTCTCAGTGCATTCACTGTTTTGTGAATGAAGATTTGCTTGGATTTGTAAAATATATGTAGTCTTACATTAATATAAAAACCCTAAAAGCCGAATCCCCTCTTTTGATGTTACAGAAATGTCACTGCTTTTAAAGCCACTATAATGCACCTTTAGCAAATATTTTTTTTGCCCGTGTCCAGTATTAAGACGGATAGTCAGCAAGTCTGATATCCTCAAGGACTTGTCTGTATTTGGCTTCAGCAATTTTCCATGGTGCCCTACCAAAGACTTGGTGGAAAGAATCAGAGCAAGGCCCTTAAACAGGTCTTAGTTTTTCTTCTCAGAGGAGATGAAGTATAAATAGGTTCATCATCTGGCGGGAGTACTTCTGTCAGGTCCTCTTCAATACGTGTGATTCTTTATGTTTCCAGCCATGAGGAAGAATCATAACAGTCCATTTTTAGGGAGGTGGATGCCGTCCTTTGTAGTTCTACTTTGTAGTTCCAGCTTCTTCTTTTTTTTTTTGCATAATTCATTCAGTGATATAAGCAAAGTCATTCAGAGTGGTTTGATGTGGAAATGGGACATTGTTTGAGACATGTACTGAATTTTTTTACAGTGTTAAAACACTTTATGAACAAAAGTATCGGGATGCCTGGCCATTACACCAACAGAGAGTTTAATGACAAATACACAGACCTTAATATGGAGTTGGTCCGCTGTTGCATCTATAACAGCTTCCACTCCACCTAGAAGGCTTTCCACAAGATTTTGGAGTTTCTGTGGGAATTTGTGCCCATTCATTCTGTAGAGCAGTTCAGGCACTGATATTGGAAGAGGACCTGGCTCACAATCTCTTTTCCAGTTCATTTCAAAAGTGTTGGATGGGGTTGAGGTCATGACTCTGTGCAGCCAGTCAAGTTCTTCCACACTGAACTCCTCCAGCCATGTCTTTATGGAGCTCGCTTTGTTTCGCTGGGACACAGTCATGCTGGAATAGAAAAGGTTCTTCTTCACCAAACTGTGTCCACAAATTTAGAAGCATGGTGGTGTTCAGAATGTTTTGGTCTGCTGAAGCATTAAGATTGACCTTCACTAGAAACAATGAGCCTAAACCCTGAAAAGCAGGTGTGTCCCAGTGCTTTTTTTTATATATGTATCTACAACACACATGTAACTTTTTTTCTTTACTGTCCAAACAAAAACTGAATCTGCAGGCCAGTTGAGTTTTAGTAATGTTGATTAAGGTTTAGTAGTGGTAAAGCTAGAACCTTTCATTTGCACACTATTTTGCCTTAAAACATCCTGCATGTATCGTATCCCTTTTGATATCACAAAACTATTGTAAAACGATGCCCCTGGCATCAGAATACATATCAGAAAACCACTTCATGTAAAGGCTTTCTGTGAGGGGGCTTTTAAAACAGGCCTGTTCACCACAGTTTTACAGCTCCCCACCCCAAACACTCCCACTAAACCTGGCAATTAAAAGATGAGTTAAACCAGGCGTGTATAAACAGGGAATTCAAAAGACTGTGCTGGACACGGAGCCTCCAGGGCTGGAGTCCAGTTTTAGAGGCATTAAACTCAGACGCCTGGTTCCTGTCACCACTGCTGTCAGCAATTCTCTCTCATTATGTTTCTCTTAGACCTCTCTGAATGACTTCATCTAGCCTATCATAGCTACTGTCCCAAGATCCTACACAACTGAAAGTGGAAGATTAGAGCATAGATTAGATTTGAGTGAAAACAATATTTAATATCTGTTTAGATTAGTGAGTGTTTTTTACATTAAAATGACTAAATACTAAACTAAAACAACCAAATAACATTATACAGTAAATAGTGATATGTTCAGTGTATCAGTGTGTTCCTTGTGGAAGTCCAGTATTACTGTAGTTTCACCAGAAACCTGGTTTGACTCCATCAGTTCTTCATTAAATTAAATCAGGATCTGCTGATGGAGTTTCACAAATCCAAACAGCGGCTGGAGGAACTGAGGAGGAACCTGGAACCGAACCTAATATCAACAACTTTTACAAACAAAACAAATTTTTAAAAATAATTTATTTTTCTAATTTTATTCATTAGTTAACATTTATTCTAATGTTAACTAATGTTAACAGAAGGATACTTTATCTTATGCTGAGAAACAATCTGCTTAGGTGCCCAAGACGTTTGCACAGTACTGTACATCCGTATATATGTAAACATGATCCAGTATGAAAAAGTAAAATGCAAATGTTTAAACAGAAAGTTAAGAATTACTTTAATGCTGATCGCAATCGACTAAATCTGCTTAGTCTTCAACGTTTGTAAAGATCAAATACACTAAAACACTGGGATAAACTTTGACTGCATTTAGTGTGGTGTTCTCATAATTACTGCATCACACAGCAGTATCTTTCTCACTTTCTCTCCTTCCTGCAGCAGCACGCTGCATTCCTGCTCCTCACCTCCCTCAGCAGTGCAGGTCACCAGCGTGGTGGGGTGACCGAGTCTTTGCATGAATTGGCATAGTGTTGGACAGCTTTATTGCATTGTACATTTGATTAAGCAGTTTATTCCAGGATCAATAAAGTTTTCAGTGTCTGATTCAGAGGAAAATGTAAAGGAACTTAATTGCTTTTGAGAATTCTGATACATACTTCCATAATATAAATACAAATATGGAAAGAATTAAAACATCTTTCCATGGAAATGTATTTGAGTATCTAGTAAAGAGTAAAGTACATTTACATTTACATTTACGGCATTTATCAGTCGCAGGCCACCACCACCACCCCAGTTTTCCAGAGTCAGAATAGAGTACAGTAACAAAGAATGGTATCTTGGTTTTTTTATGTATTGATGTTTTGTTTAATTTTTTAGTGAGGGGCCTGCATCACTGATGCGGATGCTGATCAGCTCTGGGTGTGCTCAGTCCGCACTTGAGCACTAAGATGAGTGGAGCAGGGGAACAGGCCGACATACTGTCGGTGGGGAACATGGTACGGGAGCGATGGAGAGTGGTGAGTTGGTTTTATACGATGATATTTTGAAGAAAACTTGTTCTGAACTGTTGCTGAGGTTAAGGTCAGTGAGGGTAATTGAATACATCACCAATCACTTAATTAAAAATTAAAAGTCATCAGTATTTAAATGATTGAGATTTTTGGTAATGTGTAAGGTCTTTGATGAGATTTGGAAGAAAAAGTCTGTTGATCACCAACTACACGATTAAAGATTGAGTCATCAGTATTTTGAAGATTTGTTTTCTTTGTAATGTGTAAGGTGATGACATTTGGAAGGAAACAACTTCTAAACTGTTTTGGGTCAGTTAGGACAATTGAATACATCACTGATTGCTTAATTAAATATTGAATCATCAATATTTTAAGAATTGAGCTTGTTGGTAATGTAGAAGGCCATATCTGAATAAGATCTGAAGATATGACTATAATATAAACAAACACATTATTATGGTTTACAGTATTAATTTATGGACTGAAGAAGATTAGACAGCAGATTGCTTAAGGAAAATTGTCATAGTTAAATCAATAAATTATATATATATGTATTAGGGCTGAAATGATTATTCGAGTAACTCGAATGATTCGATTACAAAAAATGCTGTGTTTAATTCGTCACCAAAGTCCCCCTGCCAGGAGGCGCGTGTGACCCGGGGAACATGCTATTTTTGGTGCAGGGAGTGGCGTTTTTTTGCACCGAAGAAGAGCACACAGCTCAGAGCAGGAGATATGAAGTAAAGCCCTGCACGGGACTATTTTTTTAATCCCACTCCCACGGAAAGACTTACATTCTGACATTATACTAACACTATATATAACGATCACAAATGAATCAACGTGGCAATACAATGACCCGACAAGGGGCCTAACACAAGACAGAACTTAAATACACACATACAAGAACGCAGAACCAATACGGAGACAGAATCATTTAACCCTGAGTGCCCACAGCTGAAGCTCATCCCGAGTTGGGGCACTCAGGGTGTCAAAATAAGAGTCCCAACACCATAAATCAAAAATTAACACAGGCTCCACCTAGTGGTTGCTGACCCAACCGTGACAGAGAGCCGCAAAAAGCACCTCGAGACCAGCTCGACGTCCTCATTCCTGTAGTGGATGGAAAACATGCCGAATATTGCCAACAAGAAAAAATAGGGAGGCAATATTGTATTTTATTCTGTAGCAGAAAAGTCTTAAAGTGCATCAATTTGCCTAAAAATTAAAATAAAATTTTAATCCGTATTTAAACTGTA
>JBBJLR010000160.1:2693527-2711846 GCA_037577145.1 Brachypetersius gabonensis
CAGAGACAGTCTTACAGTCATTAGTTACAGAGACAGTCTTACAGTCATTAGTTACAGAGACAGTCTTACAGCCATTACTTACAGAGAATGTCTTACAGTCATTAGTTACAGGGACAGTCCCCCTGGAGACACTGAGGGTTAAGTGTCTTGCTCAAGGACAGAATGGTAGAAGCTGGTGGGTTTTTAACCTACAACTTTGTGACCATTGGGTTCATAGGCTACTACCACCCAGTGTTTGTTTGGTGCAAAAAGGAGAAGCAACTGTTCAGCATCTGGCAGCAATTGAGACAGAAATGTTGTAGAGAAAGAGGGTAGAGAGGATTTCACTAACTTTAAGGAGAAGTAAAAAAAATCCTAAAACAGGAACAGAAAGACTATAAAGAGACTACAGAAAACATTTGAAGCTGTGATTTCTGCCAAAGGGTCTTTTAGTACTGACTTAAAAGTTCCCTGCAACAGTTTATAAATAAACTGCATGATGTACAACCCAACCCAACCCAACCCTGGTCCTGGACTTCCTGTGCCTTGCACATTTTAGTGTTTTCTTGCTCTAACACACCCACTTATAAGAGCTTATTAATAAGTAATACACAGTTATAATTATTATACTTATCACTTTAAATATCTCTTTTAAACATCAATCCACTCATGTTGTGCTTAAACTCAACATACATGAGTTTATCTAAGTGCCTAAGGATTAACTCTTACAAAGCTTGAGGACTTAGGTTTTTAAAAAATCGAAACACTTCGAGCTTGTAATGTTCACTGTCCAAAATGATTATTAAGAAAATAAAATGGAAGTTAACAGAGATCTGGAAGATAAAAAAATCTGCTCCTATACAGGCAAGCTCATTTAAACATCAATCCACTTGTTAATAAGGCATAATCTCATGCGCTCTCAGGTAAAGACCATGTTTGCCGCTTTGTTGGTTGTGGACGTAATGACAGATTCAACTATGTGGTGATGGAACTTCAGGTAAGATATTTTAATGAGTACATTATTATCTTTCATAACATTTGATCATATAGATGGCAAAAGTATAAAAACACTAGTTAGCTAAGTTGTCGTTTTATGTGATTACAGGGAAGAAACTTGGCGGACCTTCGGCGCACTATGAACTACGGTACATTCTCTGTGTCCACCACACTCAGGCTTGGTCGGCAGATTCTAGAAGCCATTGAGAGCATTCATTCAGTGGGTTTCCTTCACAGAGACATCAAACCGGTATGAAAAGCCCATAAGTGACTGGATTCATGGTTTATACAGTCTGAAATCACTACAGCTCACAGATAAGTTTTCACACTGCAACAGTTAAGACTTTACTGGCAGAGTAACTAAGACTTTACTGCCAAATTGTACAATGTGTATGCTTGCAATACTCTGCATTGAAGCAAAGTTTGATTAAGGGACTAAGCAATAACCCTTAGAACTCAGAGTGTATTAGTAAAATCTGATTTCACCAAATATAAATGGTGTCAAACTGGTGTTTGTTTTCCTACACACTTGCCATTTGCTGCTTTTTCTCTCGGTGCACTGCTGCTCGGCCGCTCTCCGGAGCCCCTCCCTCTGTGATATTCCCCACCCTCTTTCAGACTATTCTGAAAGTCTCCCAGATTCAGAGATGATGTGTTTTTTCCGTTTATTTCTCAGACCTAAAATAAAAGACCCAAATTTTTTCGTTCTCCATGGGCATTTGTGTGCAACACCTTTTTAAAAACCTCTGTAGACATTATTATAATTACATGTTTTTAAAATGATAACTTTGATTCTACATGACGTAGGAACACCAAACAAAGCCCAGCACGTCTGACACCTGAAGCATCAACACAAACTGGGGGAACGTCTGTATAAGAAGTTGTTTGACCATAACAGTAACATTTGTTGTGTTTCCAGTGTGCATTCATACTGCTTGCATTCTAAGGGTCAAAGAACATAAACACAGACACCATACAGTACAAATATATTCATGAGTGATTATGCTGTTTTGCACCTTGTTTACTGCATTTACTGCTTCATAAATCAGCTCTTTTTTCTATCTAGTCCAATTTTGCCATGGGGCGCTTGGCTACTACTTGCCGAACCTGCTACATGCTTGATTTTGGGTTGGCTCGGCAGTTTACCAATTCCTGTCAAGAAGTCCGTCCAGTAAGTGCACTGGGTGTTTGTTTTTAATCTGTTTTCAATACGTTCTATCTTGTACTGTAAATGAATTGTAAGTCATTAATTAATACTGTTTTACCTTCTCCTTCATAAAGCCTCGTCCAGTGGCAGGATTCAGGGGAACTGTGCGTTATGCATCTATCAATGCTCACAAGAATAGGGTAAATTCCACATTTACATTTTTTTCTTATCCAGTGTCCTATATTTTACACACAAACCTTACCACTTACAATTTAATTTACAAGTCACATTAATTTAGTTCTATGCTGTAAATGTGATGAGTGATTAATTCATGTGGGTCAACATGACATAACACTTGAGGCATTTTAGCGGCAGGTATGAGACGTGTGTCGAAAGTCGTAGGGTGTAGCACAGTCAGACGCTCAGGTGTGATGGGGCATGTTTGTACTTGTTTCTTTCTTTTCTAAAATGCATGTCTGTGCTGTCATTTCTCTATGCAGGAAATGGGTCGGCACGATGACCTGTGGTCCCTCTTTTACATGCTTGTAGAGTTCAGGGTGGGTCAGCTACCTTGGAGAAAGGTCAAGGACAAAGTATGTATAGTATCATTGATATCACTTTGGCTTGGGCTCAGATGTTCATTGTGGTTGATAAGGCTTATTTTTCGGCTCTACAACGTTTTGTATTCCTTTCTTTCTCATTCAGGAGCAAGTAGGGAATCTGAAGGAAACCTATGACCATCGCCTCATGCTCAAGCACCTTCCTGCAGAGTTTAGCATTTTCCTTGACCACATATTAAGCCTTGACTACTTCACTAAGCCTGACTATCAGGTATTTTTACTGCATTTTGTCATTTATGTCAAATGGCAACTTGCTAGTTATCAGTGTTATTTTGCTTTGTCAGTATAGCTAATGTGTCATTAACAGGATATCAGTGCTTGACCTAATGCTATTCTATATGCTGTGTTGCAGCTCTTGTTGTCAGTATTCGATAACAGTATGAAGAGTTGCAATGTTTTGGAAAATGACCCCTATGACTGGGAGAGAAGTGACTCTCAGGATTCCCTCACAGTTGCAGCTCTAGCAACCACAGCCCAACAGCTGACTCGCCTCACACCAGCATACATGGGGTAGGTGTACAACAAGCAAGGCTTTGACCAGGTCTTACAATGTAGCCTTTCCAACTGTCCACAGAAATGTCAGTTTAATCCTCAGACATACCTGTGTTTATTTGACACTTTGTGTTTAGTGCCCTAGCACTTATGTATTAAAACAAATTGATCTGTAAACTGCCATGATGGTGTAAAATCATCACAGCATTTATTGAATATGATTATTACATTTTTAATCTGGAGAAAAATTGGCAAATTAGAGGAGGTAAATGAGTTCAGGTGTTAGCTATGCATTGAACAGTTTCTTATTTGGTAAGATCTACCAGTCAAGCTGAACACATGATAATTAAGAAAGAGACTCTTTTCTATAAAGCAGTCTTGTTATCTTGATGGTACACTGTGATAATGACAATGTTCCTCCTTTCAGCATGGCCAATGCTTCTGTGATCCCGGGTGACATGCAGCGTGAGAATACAGAGGATGTCCTTCAAGGCGAGCGGCTCAGTGAAGCAGACAATTGCCCCCCTATCCCGCCCCAGCATGCTCAGGGCGCTGATGTATGGGAGGAGATGGAGCGGAGTCGAGACCGCAACCGCAATCATGTTCAACCACTGATCAGAAAGGTACTAAAAATGGAAAAGTGGTGCAAATATTAACGTTCAAAGAACTGAAAAACAGTTTAACTTTAAAAGGAGTTTATTTTTTTACATTCTCAGAGCAGGGAATGTCTACAGTGTGTGGAGATCTACCATCTACCACACATTTCTTCTGTTTTGATTTAGCTGAGGTCTGATTCTGTTTCTGTCCCAGGTGGCTAGTGAAGAGGAGAGGAGTAAAGAGGGCAATCAGAGCCCCAACAGTGGCTCCATCCAAGGCTCTCCGAGGCGAGTGCGCTCTGAAACTTTACTCATTGATCGTGTGGCTCCGCTTTTGAGGAGGATACGTCACAGCCAAAGTATGGGCCTGGACAAGAGACTGACCCCCGAACCCAAACCCACTATTGAACGCTTCCTCGAGGCCTAGTCAGTATCTCAGTCTTTTTTAAGATGGGCACGATATTTGAATCTGCAGACATCCATACTCATCTTAGTATTTGTTTGCTAAATCAATGAATTTTAATCAAATAAGACATGTGTAGTATGGATTTAAAAGAAATTAAATAAAAGATGGTCATGGTCTCTCTTTTGTGTCATTAATAGTTTAGGAAAGCAGCGACCAGGGCTACCCCAAGACAGGACTGGCTGTCAAGGGTCTTTGGAGGATGAGGAGGGGGCAGCAAGCAGCGGCTACGTAGCTGTTAACCTCAGCCCAGTCCCACAGGAGGGGGACTCCCAGGAGTGGGTACTGGTTGAACTGGAGGGTGGTAGTGGTTCAGCTGGTTCCAAGCCTGATGAGGAGGAGCGTTCAGGGGTGTCTCCTCGCTCCTCCAGCCCCCTGGCTCTGCCTCGCACGTGGTCTGACCCCCTGCCCCAGCGAGCAAGCAGTCTTATTGGCTCCGGCGAACTCCATGCAGCTCTCTGTCACACTGGCCCTCCGTTTGCACGGCTTCCAGGACTGACAGGTCTAACAGGGATATCTGGAGTGTCTGGGCTGAGAAGGTTGCCCACTCTGCAGCCAGCCACAGTGGTCCACCTTACCAGAGCTCAACTAGAGCAGGTCGGTAAATTCTGGTCTTCGGTGTATTAGTAAAAAATATTGAAAAGTGCTCAGAAACTTCGTTTGCTTTATTCCTTAAAAAATACTTGATACACTTTCTACTTAAATTCTCATACTTAAAATTCCCATACTTTGCTAAGCAACTAGAGAGAATCTAAAGGCGAAATAAATATCAACAGTAAATTGGGGTCCAGGCACGCACGCCACACTACCCCAGTAAAAATCATAGAATAGAATATCTTTATTGTTATTGCAATACACAAAAAAGCACAGTGCAGCGAGAAGATATGCAGCTTTGTTGCTTATCTTTTTTAAACATACGTATAAAATATACAAAACAAAGTGTGATATCAAGTGAAGAATGTGTCAGCTGTACCAGAATGTTACATCTTTACCACAAATAAATTGGAAGTTGCCCTGGACAATAGCATCTGCCATGTGCATAACTGAAAATGTGCAGTGTTATTGCAAAGCCTAATTTGCAAAGCCTTATCTATACTTTCTTATATTTGTAGTTATCCAGCACTTTGCCACAGTCCATCCAGGTTCAGCAAAAGTGTGAAAATGATGTGGTGCAAGACAGTCCGTCTGTTCCTACAGAAGAGAAACCCAACCACATGCCAGAAAGTTCACTGGAGAAAACCTCCCCTCAGCACCCTGATGCTGCAAACGAGCTTTTCACTGCTGTCAAAGCAACTGACAAAGATGTGGAGAGCGACTCAGGCTGTCCAGATGGTGGTCCGTCCACGACTCCCAACCAGGGTGAGACAACCGGAGACACAGTCGACGCAGCTCCCGCTTCCCCAGTTCCAGCTTCGCCTCGGGAACTGTCCCCACGGACCAGCCGCATTCCAATCCGAGACCCCGACTCCCCCACTAGAAAGAATTTCCCAGCTCCCCTGTCACCATCCCTGTCGCTGTCCTGCGAGCATTTCCCCTCAGCATTGCTTCGCGACAAGTTCTCCTTCCAGTCTGAACGAGGTTCTCGTGGCTCTGACTATCAGGGAGATGATCTCCTCTCCCTCTCCTCCTCCTCAGGGGCCCTGTCCAGCAGGAGTAAGATACCGAGGCCCATAAGCCCGACTCTAGTGCCAGAGCAGTTATCTTCTCGCTTTATGCCACGGCCACCACCAGGAAAACCGCCCCTGCGTCCTGGGGGGGACAACAGGTTAGAAAATGTAGCTCTCCTGCCTTTTAATTAAAAAAAAAAATTTTTTTGCAAAAATGTTGACATGCATAGAAAGCCTTTAGCTTTTAATTGTTCTAGATCTAGATATATTTCAAAATGTACACTTCTGTATTAGACAATTCTGTATTACACAATTTATTTGACAATACAAAAAGTTATAATAAATGTAATGCATATAGTATGTTATTAGTGTTTTATAAGGAGATAAAATAGACAAATATGAATTAAATGTAAAAACAACTGATTATATATCCCTTTTGACTATGTGTAAGCATTGTATTTTTTTTTTAAAACAAATTCAGTTTGCAGCTTGTGTATTCTTATTATTTTTACTCATAGTTGGTATCTTTGATGGTATTCCCTGATTCTCTTAGGCGCAGGCGCTACCGTATCCGGGCTAGCAGCACC
This sequence comes from Brachypetersius gabonensis, assembly GCA_037577145.1. Taxonomy (NCBI): domain Eukaryota; kingdom Metazoa; phylum Chordata; class Actinopteri; order Characiformes; family Alestidae; genus Brachypetersius; species Brachypetersius gabonensis. Next base: position 2,700,015 of record JBBJLR010000160.1, read on the forward strand.
AGTGATGCAGACCTCCTGGACAACCTCACTCAGCTGATGCAGGAGCGAGGGGGTGTGGCCGCCTCCCGCTACCAGCGCACCTCTTCATCCATACAGCGCTCGCTAAGCTCCTCCCCTTCTCGCTTTGAGGGATGCCACAGCCAATCACCAGTCAGCATTACAGGCTCCCCACCCCCTCGGCTCAGCGAGATACGAGCTAATCGCATGACGGGATACTGTGCCAAAGGGAGATCAGGAAGCCCAGAGTGCAAACCCACTACGAAGGTGAACAAATAAAATGAATGACGTGGAAGATATTGCTGTTGCGATGGACCTCTGTTGACTTTATTGATTTTAAAAGTATCATGTGGTTTTAAAAGTATCATAAGCAGCTTTTAACTCAGTAAGGATGAGGCAATGAATGAATAAGCGAATATGTAATGATGCACCTCACGTATTCAGATTATGTGAAAAAGAAGACTATATGGACTGGGGGGAAAAAGAAGTCTTATTTGGCTGAAAGCCAAAGGTGATGGTTGAGATTACTTGAAAGCATAGTGTATATGCCATTTCAATCATACCTCTAGCATTTACATGCTCCTCTACATTTCTCCTTTTCCCCTTGAATTCCACCACTGCTTTTAATTTTTCCTATTTTTATGCTGTCTGTAGAATTCAAATCATATTTGAATTTGTATGTACAGTCTGTATATTTTGTGCCAATGTATGCCCATTATATTCTCTCTCTAGCCATTCCATTCTTTAAAAAAAATGGCTGTTTACATATTTCTATGTCCATACCAATGCCAGATGTGCATTTGAAGCCCTGATATAAGTTTGATTGTATAAAATCTGTGTATAATACAAACTGTATTTTCATTAAGGAAACGCATGCTTCCAAATAATGGGACTGCACATTTGGCATTGGTTTGTGGACACTGATTCTGCCTCAGTCACATTGCTATTATTCTACAATTAGCATTATTATTATTTTTTTTTACCATTATTTTTATTACATTTTTTTTTAAGCTCTCATATCAACTCTTTGCCATCCATGCTGTGTAAAGTCATTGTATGTATAGACGTATATAGTCTAAGCAAGCATGTGTATATATGTACTTCAGGGAATGTATGTACTGTAAACTATATCATCTATAGAATGTATTTATTTATTTATTAGATGTGATAACGGAACAATGACGATGTAGCTCAACGACTTGCTACTGAGTGGCCTGGCTGTCACGTTATTAAGGGTCAGCAACTTTGCAATTGCCAAGTATTATCTTTTCAGTGCTTTAAATATCCTGGCAGCATAATTCCTGTAAATAATTGCTAAATCATTAACATACCTAATACACTGCAGAGCAGCACTGTGGACCCTTCAAATGAACTGTGCAAAGACCTCTTCGCTCAGACTGAGAATTGGAACACAACACTATAAGTACTATCAACATATTACTTGAACAAATCAATATATCTGCTTCATAATCCAAAAAAAGAAGTTACGTTGATATGGTTCAGTGGCGTCTTGCAGTTCTTTAAATTGAAAGCTGTTTGAAAGGTAAATGACCCCTGCAGAGGTGCATGTCAAATTATTGTAATTATTATGAACGTCAGATCATGAATAGAACATACAGACTGACATTGTGTCACACGTTCATCCCGCCATACCCGAGAACTCTGTGTGTACTGTGTAGTTAGACTAGTGGTTCAGTTCTGGATAATCTCTTCTGACCTCCGGAAGTACTTATTTACTTCACTTACATCAGTAGAGAACCTCAATATAGTTACATGGCTTACTATTTAAAAAATGTACAGAAAACTGAACTGTATATAGATATAAATACATGAAAGGAAAAAAAACTCATGCTTCATGTAATGTATTTTGCTAACGGACATGGTTGAGTTATGGAAGAAAACGGTGTTACGATGTTGGAATGTATGTGTTCATATAAACCTCAATAAATACTGACTGAAGTGCAAGGCATTAACATACATAGTCATCTTTATTTACAGAGATATTTACTTGTGCATTTTTTTTTCTTCATGTAAGTAGATCAGATAAAAGCTGGGCTACAATGTGACAGTACAGTTTATTTTAGTTAGGCATACAAAAGTATTTTGTCATTACTAAATTAATACTAGAAATACTGTTTAATAAAAGGTAAAAAGACATGACCATACAACAAGCAGAAATACCAAAACAGTGACTGAACGGAAGTATGTGTACTAAAACATTACGTCTCAAACATACAGGGACATTATTTACGCTGTTTTATTACAGTTACTTGTCCATCCCTGACTCTAGAAGTACCACAGATTAAAGCCTGGTGATTGTACATGTATTATATACACTCTGTATACTGGTTTGTTTCAATTTCATTTTAGGGGAAAGGAATATCAAAAACAATACAGATGCCTTCTGTGGGTTAAACATCATACAGTAACTTCTGACCTTTTTAGTTTTCAGTGTTAGTTTTCAGTTGCCTTTGTGTTCCCTCTCACTACTTTAGATGCAGTAAATAGGACTGACATAAACATGACCACCTCCATGTGTGGATAAACCCTGCGTATGTGGCGCTTTTCCACAACAGTGGTGAACTCATCGATTAAAGAAGGATTCCCTGTCTTGTTCTCCGGTTTGTGTGTACTGATCTAGAACAGCGAGGCAGACTGTCTGGGGTCATCTGGCATCACACTGATGGAATCCTCAGCCTTTCCACACAGCATACACAGCATTGTGTATTCCTGGGAAAATAAAAAAGAAAGATCACCTGGAATGTCATGCAAATTTACTTTGGACATGTATGAACCATGACGGCTTGTTTGCTCCTGAGCAGAATCAGGAAACTCACATTCGCATCATTTTCTTCCAAACCCAAATGTAATTGGTGTTTGGCGTCTTAGGATTGTTTTCACTGGAGCTACAAGGGTAATGTATGTACAACATGAACATCTCAGACATTTGTCTCAAACCACAGTGAAACATGAGTGACATACAGCTTCAGCACACATACGTTTATTTGATTTTCCTTAACGAACCGGCCTGGTCTGAGGAAAGTGTGAGTCTTTACAGTTTGTGTGAGACTTGCTGGTGGGGATGCACAAATCATTAATTAGCCTTTATTTACTGCTAAATTAAAGAAACAAACATAAAAGCTAAAACGTCTTTGGGGTGACATCTAAGATATGATTATTCTGTTAATGTGAAATTTTAAATATGAACAAAAATGTATGGATTCATTTGTCCGAACCCAAACATCTAAAGGTGCAAACATCTAAAGGTAATGAGAATAAAATATTTATAGATATTAATGTTGCAAAAAGCTCTTATGTAAATTGTACCTGATGACATTATAAAACGGCACGTCATCAACAAGTCCTTTGTGAAGAAGGAGAAAGAGCTTCTTAAATGATTTACCATTATTAACCAATCCTAAGGAGGAAAGGGCTGCAGAGTCAGAGCAAAGACATTCAACATCCCTGTCAGTGTAACTGGTTCCATAGTAAGGAAGTGGCACATAATCACAACTAGGCATCCCCGGAGGCCTATGCAAGATTTCTCACCGATTGATAATAAGAACAGTTAAAAAGAAATCAGTCACTCCAAAAAAGATGCAGGACCTCCTGAAATAAGTCATGTTTGAGGAAAGAATTGTTGCACATATGATACCAAGAACACTACTGCTGCTTCTCTACAAACTGAGAAGGTAGAGGTGGTTCTAGGCCTAAGCAGTCCAGGGAGATCAGCAGGGCAGTTATGAAGATGAAGGCCTAGTAGGAGTTTTATGGATGTGGTGAGGGAGGACACACAGACAGAGGAAGACGCAGAGGATTGAAGGAAATGGAGATGCGCTGTGGAGACCTCTAATCGGGAGCAGCCAGAAGATGAAGAAAGAGAAATATGGGCAGTTCTTGAAAGGGTCCTCACCTGATAGTCTTCCACCACTGTGAAGGTGTACTCATGTCTTGCTATGACATGATCACAATTCTTGCACTTATCTGTGGGGAGAGAAGCTGTGTTTCAAGAGACTTTCATTAAGATTTTGTCGTCTGCTTATTGTAAAAATAACTCACGGAGATAAGTGACGATCTCTTCCTCATCCTCATCCACCAAGGTCTTGTTGCTGATCAGCACAAAATCTCGTTGCTTACAGTTGGCACAGCCCAGGAAGTTCATGAGATATGAGCCGTTGTCTAGGCAGGTGTTACCCTGTAAACATCCCAATGTGAGCAAATCAGTGCAAACTATTCCAGTGTTGCAGGTACACTTCCAGTCACACACCACATGTTTTACCACTTATCAATTTACTTCATAATCTGCAGGTTCTTACTCCTGCTAAACATTAGAAAATTGTTGAGTGAACAACTATAAATGGAAAATTAAAAAAAAAAAATAAGAAGAAGAATCTATAAATGTATGACTATTAACTAGCTATGTGGTTGTGAGTTAAATGCACTCGTTCCACATTATTATTATAATTATAATAGGTGGCTTTTTATAGGTCAGTAATGTAAAAAACAGTGTACGCAGAGCACCATTTCTGAAATAGGGTGTGATCTCGAACACCCAAGCTGGTAAATCTTAAGATGTATGATTAAGCAACTTAAACAAAGGTAAACAAAGCACTATAAAATACTACAATTAAACTGCATGGGTTTACAGAAAACTGAGGAGATTATATCAGGTCGGTTTTAAGTTTCTTTGTCCACTAAAGTAACTTTAAAACAGCAACAACTTTCAGATGTATTTAGTTTTAGAGACGAACAGCTTTAATATTAACATTATTATCTTCACTCATGAGGAAACCAGTAAAACCAGCCGTTTTACACCATTCCAGTCAAAGTCTGTATAATTTACCCCCTGAAACAGAGAACAGGAGTCTTAAACTTACCCTGTCCGGATACTCCTTCTGCACACAGCCCGCACACATTTTAAAATCTCCAAAACTGAGTTTAGTTCATAAAATACAGAAACTGTTTTCTTTCTGCAGTCCGTATCTCTTCCCTGCTGAAAATGTTCTGAACTCCACTGTGGCGCCCCACTGTGGATTGGAGATGTTTCTGGGCAACTCCTATACTATCTGGACAGAAGTATTGGGACGAACCTGTCTTCCAGTGAAGAACAATTTTAATGCTTCAGCATACCAAGGCATTTTGGACAACACCATGCAACATCAACCGTTTCTATTACAGCATGACAGTCCTGACCTCAACCCCATCCAGCATCTTTGGGATGAACTGGAAGATATTGTGAGAGATTGTGAGCCTGACCTTCTTGTTCAACATCAGTGTCTGACCTCATTAATGCTCTACAGAATGTATGGTCACAAATTCCCACAGAAACTCCAAAATCTTGTGGAAAGCCTCCAAGAAGAGTGAAAGCTGTTATAGCTGCAAAGGGCATATGGCTGCATATTAAAGTCTGTTGATTTTGGTTAATGGTCAGGCGTCCCTTTGTACATGTAGTGTATATGTATGTGTATATAAGTGTATGATATTCAAGTGATTTGTCACAAATTACCACACCACAGCATGGCACACAGTATGAACAGTGTGAAATTCTTTCTCTGCATTTAATCCAATCACCAAGGGAAGCAACGGCTGCGAGGACCACAGTGTCCAGGGAGCAGTGTGCGGGGACTGTACCTTGCTCAAGGATACCTCAGTGGTGCCACTGGCAGTCCTGAGATTCGAACACATGGCATTCTGATCACATATATTTAACCGCTTTTGTCTTATAGACAAATTGCAGTGTGACTGTGTGTTAGTGTATGTGTGTGTGTGTGTTTGTGTGTTTGTGTATGTGTGAAAAATTATGCATATGAACAGAAAAAAAGTTATACATAAAGCATAAACATACATAAAGCAGTTTCCTAAAGGTATTTGATTTAGATTCCAAAAAGATCTAAGATAAAAGTCTCTTCTGCCTTGTGGAAATACCAGTATAAAGGGTTAAAACTATAATGGCAGTTAATGAACGATAGAGGGCGCTATAGAGACCAAAACAAGCAGTTCGACTTTGCCTTTTCATTCTGATCTGAGGTCAGTTATGCTGTACGTTTACAGCTGTTAGTAATTGTCTCGTGGAGAGGAGCAGCTAGTGAGTCAGAAGGCCGGCGAGCTGTTTCTTTCCCAATTATTTCAAAATTTCTGTCTGGAAGGGAAATAATGACCTTTCTCATCTTCATCTCCAGGTTTTATGGCGGTTTTTACAGAGTTCCTTCAATGAAGAAACTAAACGTTAACGAGCTAAAGCTGCTTCTAAAACGTTTAGATTAGTTGATTAAATCCTAAAAATCACCTCACCAGTCATGAAATCCAAAAAGGGAAAACTGCAGAAATGTTCTGTCTGCCTTCACCAGTTCAAAGAAGAGGTGAGGTTTCCACCATTAGAGCTTCTTTTTTTTTTTTAGAACGTGACACTGGAATTGTTTGATAAAGAGCTGGGACTGTTGCTCTATGAAAAAAAGAACTTCCCAGTTTTTGATGATGAACTTGTTCAGCAAGTGTACCCATGTATTCTTTCACATTTTCTTCCTGAATAGGATCTGGATAAACACATGCACAGCCGTTTACACCACGAAGCAGTCGGGAGACTTAAAGGCGGGTAAGTTTGCTGGAGATGGCAACACACCTGTGCGCCTCTGTATGTATGATTCAAAACTAACACTTTTAGTGGTATACATTCAGTGACAAAATCCCAGATTTTAGTTTGAATGTAATCCAGTATATGCTTAGACCAGAAGTATGTAACTGACTTGATTTTCAAGGAGATGCCACAGAGGTAAAGGAGCGACTTATAATTATTAGTTACAGAGACAGTCCCCCTGAGTCCCTTAGTGTGTTGCTCAAGGACACAGTGGTAGTGGTAGAAAGAGGGGGGATTGAATCTGCAGCCTTGTGCTCATCGGGTTCACAGGCAAGTGTTTTACCCACTAAGCCACTACCACCCCTATATGCCTCATAGATGCATTAGGCAGTATCACTGACACTTGACAGAGTTTCATAGGGGTTTGCATGAGGCCGGTGGTCGTATTGTGCCCGCCATGTGGGGTATGTAGGTGTCACAGTGGCCCCGTGTTGGAACCAATGGGCACGTGAGGGCACCCACACACATGAAGATTCCAGTCACCCAAAACAGACCACACTAAGGGAGGATTGACGTATTGAACCCTATGACCTCTGCGCCTGCCACCCGGACCCTGAGTCATCTCGCACCGTGTCCCGAGGACTTTCGTTTCCATTGTAGAAAGAATGCCATGAGTGTGTTCAGCTGTCATATCTGCGAAAGGTGGCTACTTTTAAACATTTAAAAGTTTAGAAAACATTTTGATTTATACATAGATTCCATGATTTCTTTTTAAACTTTGTTTATTTGTTTTATGCTTTCGTTTCAAAGTACAATGAGACATTGAACTGCTTGAATTTCGATTAAAAAAAAAATGGAAAAATTGGGATATAGGACCAGCAGTGTGCCTGTACTACCAACGCTATTGTAATCAGTCACATGACCTTTCGCAGAATGCCGGTTAATTTCATTTCCAGCACTCCGCCTCGGTTAACTGTTTTTTTTTTTTGTCACGGAGTGTATATTAAAATAAAAGAGAACAACTCCACACAGTTCTGGAAACTAATGAAACACGTATCATTTGTATAACATTGTTGGCTGTATGCTGGACTGTATATTTATTCTGTTAATCATTTAAAAAAACATTTCCCCCTAGTAAGGAACTGCATAGGTGTTGGGCTTGTGACATGTACGTGCCAGGACTGAAGGAGTATGAGAAACACATCACCACCCTCAACCACATTAAAAACATGGGCTTCCTCCAACAAAAAAAATGTCGAGGAAATGGGTTTAACGTGGATTACATTGATGAGGAGCTGACTGCCATTTGTGCCATGAGAGATCAGAGACGACAAGCTTTAAAGTAAGCCTTTAATAGAAAATATGCCTGTAACATGTAACATATGCCACACGAAAGTCAGAGACCATCCTGCATTTGTTTTTCAGTGTCAGGGAAACAAAACAGAAAACAAATTTAACATTAAATTACACAGAAACCTCAACAACTGAATATAATATTGGTGTTTCAGTGTTCAGTGTGTTCATCCCATTACAGCTTCCATTCTTTTTGGTAAACTCACTTTCAGGTTTCCTGCAGAAATCTACAGGGATATTTTACTAAGGATAGTTCAGCATTAGAAGTAGAATATTCTGATATAATCCCAGTTACAGATTTCAATTTATCAGTCCATAATTTTTTCCTCAGATATCCAATTAGGGTGTTCTAGTTCAGATGATGTTCTTGTTTTATCCATTTCCTTTTCTCAGTAGCAGCTTTTTGAACGGCTACATATTCTTTCAGACTCGCAGTGTTGAGACACCATCTCACAATGGAAGGATGGGTTTTTTTGTCCTGAAGGAAGAGTGGAGCTTGATTTTCTTTCTTAAAGATAAAAGCTTTGAGGTCTGTTTATTCTGTGACCGTTTTTGGAGCTCTTTCAGGTCTTATATGGTTCTTAGGAGTCTCAAATATCAAGTCAAGTTGGAGTTAGTCTTTTCAGCCACATACACAGTACAGAGGAAAACCAAACAACATCCCTCCAGAACGCAAGAACAAAAATGGAAACTCTAAAAAAACAAAAAAACAAAAAAAAAAAACACACTAGAAAAGTGTTGGCAGGACAGGACTGCAAGAAGCGACAAACATGAGAGTAACAGCACATATGTGAGGCACATGGAAGTGGACTGAACTGTTGCCCCCATCATAAAGTCTCAGATGTGTGAGGTAGCTAATGTGTTGGGTATTTGGCCGTGTGATGGGAAATTGCAATTTTTGAAATTTTCATTTTTACAAAAAATCACTTGCAAGAGGACAAATGTCCTAGTTGGTCTCTAATCAAAAATGATATTGTTCTTTAATGTATTGTACTGTATGTTAATGACTCAAGACAGATTATGTAAACGGTAGCTATCTTTAAAAACTGTTTTAAGTAACTAGGTCTTGATTTGATAGTGACTGACTAACAAGTTTATAGAAATAGATTACATTTGTCATTTTAGCAATTATTACAGAGTTTACTTGACTTTGGAGTGACTCAGGAAAGTGTAGTAAATAGCCTGCTCATGTATCTTCTCACCATTAGGCTGGTGAAGAAAAAAGAGAAGCTGAAAAGGAGGAAGGCGAGGAAGGCGTCTCGGTCAAAAGAGCAGTTAAATCACAACTTGCAATTGGAGACGACCCAAATAAACAAAAATACGACAATAACGAGTGACTGTCAGAGTGGTAACCAGTGTGTTGCTCCCACACATGATGTACGTTTCCACGGAAATAAAGACTGGACCTCGGAGCAGGTTGTAGGCTGGAACAGCTTTTACTGGCAGCAGTCAAACTTTCGTAACTTGAAATGTGATGTGGACTTTACAAGCGACCAGCTGTCCACATCACAGGGCATATTTTTTCCTTTTCAGGAAGAGGATAAGAGCAGTTACCAGCAAAACAGTTCCGGAGCATGCAAACAGATCATTAAAACACAGGCTGCATGTCAAAAGAAAAGTCAGAAAAGGTTACTTGATGCTGACCCCTCAGATTATCCCCATGTAAAAAGATCATATTTGAGGGATGTTCCATCAGTGAACCTGAAACCAGATATGTGTGGCAGAGATTCCAGCCTCAGTGAAGGAGCTGAGAGCGAGGGTGTGACTCAGGGCACATCATTGGATATACCTGCCCAGTCCCTCCATGCTACTGGGCGGGTCCGTGGACAGGTGGACCCATGCTTATCCCTGCTGGGTAATTCCGTGGAGAAGGATAGAGCTGGAAGCACCAAATCAACAGAAGAATCCAAGTTAAAACCTGTAGTAAATATGACATTAAATAAAAGCAAAGAAAACTCACCTAAACTGTCAGTGACCCCTCGAAAACACAAAAACACTGGAAAGCAGAAAGCTGAGATCAAGAGAAAATTATCTCTGCTAACGAAGCCCTCAGGTAGAACCAACCCTGCAGCATCCAGTTCTAATTTCCTGAAGGGGCACAAGGCAGACCAAAGAGAAGAGCCTGCACACAGCCAGCGCAGCCTCACGAAGTTGTTGACGAGATCTGTCAGCAAAACGGAGGCCGGCAAGCCCAATCTGAACATAGCCAGGCGGATCCGCCCCTCTCAGAGGCCTGTTCAGAGTGAACGTGATTCCAGGCTACTGAAGCCTGCAGTGCAGAAGCTCATCAGTTCTAAAGGCTGGAGGAAGATTTATCAGGAACCCACCAAGACGAAACTGCAGAGGGACAAATACAAGCCCAGGTGAGCCGACCGGTAGTGCATCGGAACTCCTGATTTTTAGATTCTGGCTTTGTGGTACTGAGACTGTATGACATGATGATGTCTTTATCAATACACAAAATGCATCCTTCAAACTGACTGGTGCTGTTTTAAAATATTATTGCTGTCAGAAAAATGTCAACTTTTCAGGACAAGAGGAATAACTTAACTTACTAAATTTGATAAGGATGTAATAGGCAACGGATGATTTTACAATATATATAAAAAAGCATGAAATGGCAAAAATGACAAGATTTTGTCCTGAAAGCACTGATATGCAACATTAGTGTTATAGATTATAGAAAAGTGTTTGTGTGTTTTGAATCAATTAAGTGATGATTTTGGGATTGACTTGCTAAGGTTGCTAGTGGGTATGAGCTTCCATTAGTTTTTCAGCTTTGTTGCTCATGTATGAAATTAAGGAAGCAGTCTTTGTGCTTCCTTGACTGATTTTTAGGGGGCTTATGTTTAAAGTAAGGGTGTGAATAAGTACGTTTCACTTTTTTCAAACTGTAATTATAACACAGTAATAATTCTGACCATGTACTCTGTGGTTTTTGTGTTTCTCATGATTTAACTGGTGATCTTGCCGCCCATCTGAAGGTTCGGTATTGAGTTTGTGAATCCATCAGCACCTGAGCCACTCGAACTGGTTCTGGAAGAAGTTGAGGACTTCGCTGAAGGCTTCCAGTGGAACTCGATCAACCCTGGTGACTCTCCAGGTCCCAGTGCTGCAAAGTATGATGGTGGCGCCTCAAATCTCACTTCACAACCACTGCAGTGCACCCCTATGAAAAGCAAAGCGATGAAAAGGGCTGCCAGAAGGAATGAAGGTGCTTCAGGGACACACAGAAATTCTCATGCAAAGGTTGCAGCACAACATGGCATAATGCCTGGGGCCAGTTTATTTCATGGGATGCCTGAGACGTTTTTTGATTTTGGCACACAACAGTTCCAGAGCAATGATGAGCGCATACAACAAGAAATGAGGGTATGATTAATACACTGATATTATTTATGCGACGTTTCATGTCATTAATAAGAATTGTATCCATAAATATAATCTTACCCATCTACGTATGTCAATTGTTGCTTTTTCCTCCACAGACTGCTTCAAACAAAAATATACAAAATGTAGAAACCTCAAAAAGTGAGTGTTTTTAAACTTCTCTACTGGAACGACGAGCAGTTATTTTGTATTTTATAAAGGATCAAATGACAAAGGTTTATAACATGTTTCTCCCCATATGTCTTTGTTAACGTCTGGATAAACAACACCTCACGTTTCTCAGACAGCATGAATTTGTTGTGCACCTTTTATATACAGCTGCTGGTCATAAAATTAGAATATCATGAAAAAGTTGATTTATTTTAGTAATTCCATTCAAAAGGTGAAACTTGTATATTAGATTCATTCCTTACACACAGACTGATGTATTTCAAATGTTTTTTTCTTTTAATTTTGATGATTATAACTGACAACTAATGAAAGTCCCAAATTCAGTATCTCGGAAAATTAGAATATTG
>JBBJLR010000160.1:2716291-2762871 GCA_037577145.1 Brachypetersius gabonensis
TTAAAATAAACCTACCATTAATATGATACTGTTCTGAGACTTTTCATTTCTTTGTCATTGGACAAACTTACAAAATCTGCGGGGGGTCAAATACTTATTTCTTCCACTGTATAACATGACGGGCAATAAAAAATATATATAAAGTGGATTTTGACTTTTGCACAGACTGCATTTATGTTTTTCCAGTAAATTTAGAAAATACTCCAATTGAATAAAAAATGTCCTTTGTCCAAGTGTACCAAAATTTCAAGCGCACCTTTACTGCATCTGTTTTTTCAGGAAAGTGCTACTATAGTGCAGAAGGACGATGGCCAAAATGAAAAACTTATCTTCCCCTACAAGTGCTGTAAATATGCTTAACCCTTTCCTGTGAAGGTGCCATGACCGTCCTGAAAGTGAGATTTCTGGTGGAACGTCTGAGAAGGGAGGAAAACCCTTCAGATGAAGATCCTTGAAGGTGGCAGGAACTATAAGTGTGTTGGGGCGGATACAAAAGCCTATTATGTTTATTTTTTTGTTTGTTTGTTTACCTAGCTGGCAAACGCAGAAGGAAACCAGGCGTCACATTTGTATTTATTAGCAAGTAGCCGCACTAGCAGAAAAAATGTCTGTATTATCTTGCAGAGAATCAGAAGGATTGTATGATGTATTTGCAAAGTGCCGGCTGGGTACCAAAAGAACACAGACTGACAAACCCAGAGAAAACATTTGTACCGAGAGAACACAGACTAATAAACCCAAAAAGCATACATGCTCAAGAATTCTGTCAAACTGATGAGGCTGAGGGAGGCAATTCAGCAGTAAAGAATACTGTGTAACACAATAAATAACATTTAGATTGGAGCACCCCTTTAAATATACAAGACAAAAGTTTAAAGTAAAACACTTAATTTCCTTATTTTTAGCATATTATACTCAGGCATCCCACTACAATAACACATAGCAACCATACAAAATCTAATCAAATTATCCTGTATTTTAGATACATAAAAATTGCCATTTTTTGCTTTAATGCCAACTTGTATGCAGTCTTGACCTTTCAGATGGCTTCATGAGGAGCCACTTGAAATGCTTTCTTTACCAAGGTTGAAGAGATTCCATATATGCTGAGACTATTTTGGCTCTTTAAAACAACTTTTGGTTGGGGTCATTATAAAAGGTTTGGAAAGACAGTGATACATAAGCATGAGCTGCATGTATCAGATTTGTTTCGGTGACAGCTTTTCAAGCATTGATCTAAAAAGTCTTTAAGAAAGTGCATGAATGAAGTATTACCAGCCAGTTACCAGCCATTCCACATTGCCTGTACTACAGTGGCTGATTAAAGACACTGGTGAATGTATTGTGAGTAAATGGATATAAGTAACTCACCAAACAAGGGTCGGCCTCGATCACAGCACCCATCAGCCTGAGGGAATATAAACCACTGTTAGTCTACTGTACAGCAAAACACAGCTATCTGTCTACAATTTTAAAGTGTGTACACATTTCTAAGATTTTTTTTTTAAAGGAAATGTATTTGCTTTCATTAAGTCTTGGACTAAATTGCAGAACCAGAAATGAATCAATTTTGAAAACTATTTGAAGTTCATTTTAGTGCACACACATATTGTACAACAATATTGTACAATCTCTACAGAAAAACACGGCTAATTAGAAAGTAGAACCTCATAGTAATATCCTTAACTTCAGACAATGGGATCCCAAAGAAACTCTGTACTTGTGGAGATTTTGATCTAATAGATTTTTGTCTATTCTACTCTTCTACATGAGTCACTACAACACATTTACCTGAGCAGAATCAAAAGATCAGTTATCAGCTCTTCTCCTTCATGCCGGAATCTTCTAATATGAAGTCAGATTTCTGCTCTGACATGCAAACACACACTTACTAACACACTCCTGAACCAAGTGAACAGAGTAGTGTCTTCACTCACTCTGAGGTGCTCGTCTTCTCGGAGAAGACCCTGAGGATGAAATCAGACTCGTTGTTTTGTTCGTATGTGGATGGGACGATGACATACTCCCCCGGGCTCAGGCAGAAACGCTCCGTCACCTCTCGCAGGTTAATGTAGGACTTGCAGCGGGCCTTGGAGGCCGTGAACAGGAAAAAGTCTTTGGAAAGGTGCTGCGTGTTTCCATGCATCTGAGAAGCAGACCGGAGAACACATGTCAGATGAAAAACAGAAGAGTAGATGAAGAAAAAATAAACTACAGATTCATGCAAAAGAACTTATATATAAACTTTTTATATACTTTTGTTGTACACAAAGAGGTTATGGTTTAAAATATGACTCAAAACAAAAGCTTTTAAAGACAAGGGTCAGCTAGCTGGTTGAGTCATAGATAGATAGATAGATGGATAGATAGAGAGAGATAGATAGATATTACAGATCTGACATGATGAGATCAGCTCTCTCAGTTGTACCTCCTTTGGAACCTAAGTGAGTTAAACAGAGGATAGAATATCAATGACAGCATCCAATTTTAGGATTTCACTGTATATACAATGGACACGAATAAGGCTAAATGTCTGATTACACACAATACCAGCTGATACCATCAACTCAATTGGTTTATGGTTGGAATAACTGGAATAATGATTTGGTTATTAGTCTCATATTTATGAATGAGTGATTTGTAAGTGTAGGTCTTCAGACCTTTAAGAGGTGAACCCTGTCTTACCTCGTAGATGGCGAAGCCGATGGTGTGCAGTGTGCCCCCCTGGCAGCGTTCTCTCCTCCGGCCCTTCTGCATGAGCGCCACCACCACGGTGCAGCCCTTCACCCCATGATCTGGCTCATCATCGTCCTCCTCAGTCAGACGCAGCCGATACTGAGGGTTCGTCCAGAACGTGTCTGTGCCACAGGGGGCAAGGAAAGGTAAGACAGATAAGAGATAAGATGATACAACCCTTTGTTTGTCCCACATGTGGGAAATTTGCATCGTCTCTCGTGCAGTATTTCAGGTACAATAAAGCCCACCTGGGAAATTCCTGCAACCCCCAGCAGAGCAGCCTCTCACCCAGCGACCCTCGTTCACGGACACTGTCCACTTCAGCATCTCATCATCCTGCAGGGCGTCTGGGGTCAGGTTACAAATCTCCAGCTTAGTGAAGGTCTGCTGGAACTCTTCAAAGCCCATCCTGATGGTAAAGAGAGGTGTTAAGGTGTAAAGCTGTTAAGGCCTATGACAAGTTATGGTTTAAAGTACTGTACCATGAAAACTTTTTACCATGTTAGTAACTGGTTTCTTGCTTTAAAAACACAGCATGCCATTAGAGATTTATGTCATTTGTCTAGCTGTATTTTAAAGTCTAGCTCTAGAATCAGAAGACTAACCAGAACTCTCCTGCCTCAGCAGGCTCCATTCTCTTCTTGTCCTGCTCAGAGGTTGCTAGACTTGTCCAGTCACTGGTCATGCAGGAGGGGGGAGGAGCGACCCCCCAGGGGTCCCGCAGACGGACCAGACGAATACGCGTGTCCCTGCCGTCCTCTTGTTGACCCTGCCCACACAATAAAGCAGTCAAAGTCCATGTTCAAAAAAATCCTGTACACTTCAACACATTCATTAGAAGGCATAATATTACCCAGGGTATTTTAAGAGGAGCTTTCAGCAACTTCCGTTATGCTGAATTCAGTTTTCATACTTGTCATGCTCACACATACCAGACTCGAGAAATCAGCCCATTATCAAGCCCTCACTGAGTTGGAGTGGAAGACAAGATCATGTCCAAGGAACCACTGCTATGCTAGGATCCTACAAATTGCATCAAGAATCTCTACAAATTGTGGCCTCCAGGATTTGGCTTAAGGTCAGTTGGTGCATAGACATCAGTAAAGCAGGTGTAGTATTTCCCCCTGATCTTTTACCTGCTCTACTGCGGTGACTGAGTAGGCATGGCCTTTCACAAGGCCCGAGTTAGTTTTTGTCTCACTTGCAGTTGGAACCAAAGCCTGAGAAGAAGAAGACAAAAGAGAATATAATGCAGAGAGTCAGTTAATCAAAAAGTTATATTAACAAATTAGTAAATGACTAATGATGACAAACAAATTATTATGTGTTAAAAAATTAACAACATTTGTAAGTGTGCTTATTTAGTTCTGAAGGTTAATGTAGCTAATGAACGAAAGCTTATAACCCAACAATTAGCATGGAGAGAACTGCATTCCTAAATCATCTAAATGTATCATATAGCGCTTGTCTAAAGCTACAATGAGTTTAATGATCTCAAACAGACTTGCTATTGTGCTTCTGAGGCTGTATAACACTGTTATATGTATGCCACCAAACGTTGTTTATGCTATTAGTGCCCCCTGGTGGAGAGTTTTCAGCCTGCTAAGAGTGAGTATGTGAGTGACTGAATTCGGTACCCAGTTCTATTAGGTGTTTCGCATTTAAAACAAACTGACAAATCAACAATAATAAGCAAAAGCAATACACATTAGCTGTATTACATAAGTGAGGTTATGGTTTACTTGCTACATTTCTAGACCACTATGTCATCAAAGGCTGTTCCAATTAGAAGGATACTTTGCCATTTAGCCTACAATCTGATCATTTTCTAGGATGCTACAAATATGTCCTTCACAGTTTGTCACTATAATACCTTGAACCTCATAACATGTTTAGGACAAAAGCAGATGAGACCAGCTTTTCAGTGCTGTTAATAAAGGCCTATAAAACAAATTATAGTTATGAACTAGGTCCATGAGGTGCTTTGTATCTAAAAAGGATGCTTTAAAATGGTTTCTACTACTGTTTTGTACTACAGTATGTGTCGCACAGTATTTGTCCATTTTTGTCGACTCCTCATTTCATGCCAGTCACTGGAAACTTTATTAAGATGCTGTATGTTAAGCAGTAGTAAAAGTCACTTGAAAAAATGACATTCAAACAAATATAAATAAAATCAACAAACATCTATGGAGCTGCCCATGAGGGAACCTCGATCCAAAGCTTTCTTCATGATGTTGTACATCTCTTTAGGTGCATCTTTGATCTCATAAAACTCTGTCACTCCTCCAGTAAAGTCTTCCATGGCCTCCAGTGTGTTTCCTCCCTTCAAGGCTTCATAGCAGCCATGTAGTCTGGGACCAAAAAACAAATTCATTATAAATGCATCATTATAATGATCTTCTAGCAACACAAAACTTTTTGTAATAGAAATCCATGAATCTTCAGGGTTCTGCTCTTAGTTTTTGCCTACCATGTCCAGACAGTGACCTAATCACAGACTGCGTTGCATGGCAACACGACTGGTATTAAAATCTGCATTTTATATTACTATTAAAGTAATACACAAATGTGGATGGTACATTTGAAACTCACTTGGCATAGGCTTTCTCCAGAAGAGCACTCCAAAACTCATTTTTATTGCCAGACCTGGTAAACACCAAACGGTTGTTGCATGTAGGCAGTCGGTCATCCACAACGACATCCACCCACTCGCCATAGCGCCAGAACTGTAAGAAAAAAAATAGATTTGGATTGACTGTTGTCAAAATCACCAACTTTTGGCTTAAAGTACCTCACTGAAGGAAAGAGAAGACTGTTTGTGAAAAACATAACACACACCTGGAAGCCGAGGTGGGTAATTTGGGTCTAGAAAGTAAAAGTGTTGTTCCAACTGCCTGGCTTCAGTATTTTGCTTTCTGGACCTAAATGCTGTAAATGTACTGCCTAGAAGTACATTTACAGCATTTAGGAGGTGCTTTTATCCAAAGCAACTTCCATTCACTAACTACAGGGGGCAGTTTCCCTCGAGCAACTTGGGGTTAAGGGTCTTATTCAGGGACCCAGTGGTAAGATGCTGAAGGTAGGATTTGAACCCATGACCTCTTGGTCCAGAGGCAGGTATCCTACCCACTAGGCCACCAACACCCACCTGGAAGTGGAAAATGCCAGCATAGTTCTCAGTGAAGCTCTGGTCTGGAGGAACGACGCGGTAAAGAAGGGTTTCATTCAGAGTTAGGCAAGCAATGGCAGCCAGAAGCCAGCAATCTCCTGCAGAAGATCAGAGTAAACATGTAGACCTTGTATGAACACAGTAAATAAGGTACATAATTATCAGCTGCCCCTTTCTCCATTCATCACAGGCCACTTTCCGACCACAGGACCCACAGCAGTGACACTGGCATGGTAGTAGTACAGTAGTGTGTGTCACACTGTTTTGAGAATATCAATACAGCACACTGTGTATAACTGGGTGTAAACTGAATGCAGACAGGGAAAAAACACATTTTCAGGAAACTGAACAGTTATTAACTTGCAGGATATCATTTAATTAAAAGAATGAAGCTCTGTCACATTACATAATTCACATCAATGCTTAGCTTGCTATAATTTACATCAGTGAGTGAGCAATTCATGTGCAACCTAGGTCCATAAACAGCTTTGCATCTTAAGAAAAGGCTTCTGTTGCTATAAAACAAGGCAAAGTAGTGGGAATTTATCTCATGGGTTATGGTTAGTCCCACCACTTAAACACATATAGCCAAGGGCAACTACTTCAGAGTAGGGTAAAGGATGGGCTAAAAGATGGTTTATATAAACAGTGCATGGCTTATAGTCTCAACAAAGGTGGAGCTTAGGGTGTGGGCCTCCAATAAAGTGGCCTGCTAGCATATTTCTATTTCAAAATAGATGACATTTAGAGTGAACCCTCATACAGAATGGTTTGTCATGGTAAAGGCCAGGTCTTTGGTCCTGGAGAAAAAGTTACCATGATGGATGCAAACCAAACATCTTAAACTTGGTCACACATACATGACCGACATTCATTCTGTTGGTGTCTTAATGCCAGATATGCAGGTTCCCCAAAGAACCGGACCTCTGTAGTACTGTACAAGTGCTGAGGTAAACATGATTTAAACCCTTTGCATGGCCCGGTACGCATAGCCTGTGAAACAGGACACCCCTTCGGCACGGCTCGCTCCACTGATGTTGCCCTGATTAGGACGAAGATGATTTTTGCTGGGCATCTGTGGCTCGTAACTGGGCTATTTTTGCGTGACGCGTTAAGAGATGGGAGGACAGGATCCGGTGTGCTCAGGCTGGTCAGCGGAGCGTCTGAAAACAGATGCTGTCGGGGTGAGGTTACAGAAAGCTTCTCTTGTGTACATTTGGCTCCTCATGTGTTCCTTCACAAATTATTCTCACCCCTTTCTCACACAGTCTGCCCTGTCAGCCTGCCCAGTCTTGTGATGTCGCTGGATTCTGTGGCTGCTTAGTCGGCTCACTCAGTCCTGGCATGCCCACTAACACCTGGCTTTGTGTCATAAGGGTCAGGATTTCACAACTGGCCTCGGGAAGAGCCGTAGAGCTCCAGCTGTCCGGGCACATCAAGCTTTGAGGTCTTGAGAGAAAAAGCAATGCAGCCTCCGTGACCCTAGTATGCAAATGCTTTTTTAGTAAAATTAAACATTTATTTCTTGTCATTTGACCACATATACACAACGTCATCCAGGTCCATTTTAGTCCCCCCCCATACTTCAAACATAACTGTAACATCTAAAAGTACAACGTGATTAATAAGGCCCAGTTGTTTGCTTTCAATTGTTTTTGAAGATATATTATTTTCACTTTTCCAGAGCATAAACTGAAAATGGGGTGTATTGAGTCAATGCAATTTAAAAATAATATTGCAGTGGAATATGAATTTTGGACCCTAGCTGAAGATACTGAAGCGACAGTGACTGTAGCCTGAAAAGTTTTTTTCTGACAGGGAAAAATATCTGACGAAATTGACTTTCCTCCATGCTCTAAATCTATCTGGGCATCCAATCTTTGACGTATGAAAGTTTCTGCATAATGTTTTGAACTGGAGCTACAAGGCTAATGAAGATAGTTAGTAATGCACTGGTGAAGTATTCACCACTAATCAGCACTGTGCAAACAGCACATGCATTAATAATCGCACTTGTCTCATACTGCATCAAGACAAGTGATGTAATTTCAAACAGACTTGCTCACTTGCTCAAAAATCTAGATTAGACCAGCATGACCTCTTTAATGGTCTAAACTGGTTAGTACTAGTCTGGTACTGGTTTAGCTGGTCACCTAAGGTAGTAATGGTGAGTGACCAGCATCCAAAACAAAACATATGCTGGTCTGTGCTGGTTTTTATAGCAGAGCAGTTATAAAAACCATACTGGTCCTTCTGTCCACTTTCATAGATCACAGTATGTTGTATAAAGTGTATACATTGTCAGAAACCATGATACAGAGTCTATTTGAGATTACTTTAGTTTAGTCAGGCCAGTTTATCTGTTTTTTAAGAGAAAATATTTTGACTATTATTACTATACATTTTTTGTTTCATTGTTATATTATTAGTCATGTGTCTGCATATATTATTGATAAAGATTCCCACAGTATCTTATGGACCAAGAAAACCTAGGAGACAGTAGCAGATACCTAGGGGTCTGTAATCTAAATACATGATCAGAAGGTAAAAAGAGAATAATTTTGAGAAAAGAGTTATTTCACAGTTATTTCAAGAGTTATATATATATATTGAGAGTTATTTTAAGAATAATTTTGGCAAAAATGTTGAGTGATAATTAAGCTCCTATGTATTTATTTAGTGCTTATTTGCAGTTATTTGCTTTAATGCTTTCTCCTTTAATAAATATCTTACCCAGGTCTCCCTGGCAAATATCTGTCCTGTTAGCTCCTCCGACAATGAACTGGGGATTTTTACAAATTTCCTGTTGGGGGAAACAGAAGCAGATATCAGTACCAGGATATTTAATATGTGTGTGCAGGCAGAGCTATAATTAATGTGCTTCAACTCTCTATGTAGTTCTGAGAACCACTTGATCTGAAGTGGACCAACACATTAGCCCTTATTAGTGACCTCGTGTGAAGAGGTGGGAAGCTCATGTTATACAAATAATCCTCTGAGGCGAAGCAGCTGAAGGGGGCTCTGCACTCTAAGACATGATATTTGTAATGGAATGATGATAATGAGGATAAAGTGGAGAATATAGCAGACTGGGGTTTGATTTCCCACCTGGGAGAACACACCACACTACACCAATAACAGACCTTGGACTGGAGTCCCAACGCAATATTTGCCTACATCTGTAACATGATTACATGTTGTGATTATTCTCAGATATATTAGACAGATATATTAGCTCAGTCCTGGAGGTCTTCCAACTTGCGTATTTTAATGGACTTTTTCCTTTTATACAGCCACTTTGTCCAGGGAAAGGCTTTGACCTTGGTAATTAGATAATTAGTTGAACCGGGTGTGTTGGGTCATGGAAAATGCATGGCACAGGGCTGGGAAACACTCTATTACAAGAAACACATAAAAATGTAAAGTGTCAATTTGTCATACGCGAACACACCACAGCCCACTTGAGCACAAAATTCTTCTCTTCATTAAACCCATTCACCAAGTGAAGCAGCGGGCAGCCAGGAACACAGCGCCCGGGGAGCAGTGTGTGGGGACAGTACCTTGTTCAAGAGTACCTCAGTGGTGCCTCAAGCAGTCCTGTGATTCAAACCCACTACCTTTTGATCACAGGGGCAACTGTTTAACCACCAAGCCACCAGCTGCCTAGTTAATAATTATAAATGTATACCATGAGGAACTGGCTGCTACATTGTCTCTTATGTATGCTTTGCATTTGTAGTTCATTTGTAGATGCAGATAAAGCAAAAGTACCTGATTTTGTGTAATATTCACTACTAGATAAATCATATAGAAATCTAAATCAAATGCTTCTACTCTGATGTGCAAGAGTGTATCAGATGCAGTATCAGACAGAGATGTTCACAAGTCATTTTTACCAAGTCCAAGTCAAGTCTCAAGTCTTTGAGTGGCAATGTTTACAAACGGCGACTCTAAATGTAGGATTTTTGAGCTGTAAAGGTTGAGCTCTGAAGGTTTAGAAGATATACTCATTGGCCACGCCCCATGATTACAACTGGCTGTTGCTTAGCAGGGGGCATGGCTGTGTGCTTTGATTTGCCCTCACCAACATGGAGGATTTGCCTTAAATGATCTTAAATCTAAATATTAAATATCAAAAATATATCTCGCACTCTACATGTGAAACTCCACAGTTAGATGGGGCTCAGTGACCCCTTTCCAACTACCCCTCAAAACCATTATTAGCTGAAAACCGTTCACCTCGGACATTACTCTAGTAAACTGGCTGTAAACTGTAATTAGTCTGTAAACTGGCCTTTTCTCTTCTGCATTTTCTGGCCTGCTTGCTGAACTGTTCATTGCTTAACTGTTAAATGATGAATATTCTGTGTTTTACTACAACAAGGAGGCTTGCTTTTATATTTGTCACATCTTGCATCATTTTCCATGTCTATAAATAAAAAATGAGATGAGATGAGATTAGATTAAGGGATTAAACTTAATTAACTGTCAAAAGACACCAAAAAAGCACCCCAACCAAATACAAGTCAGTACAGTACTATAACATACTGGGTCCATAGACTGAGTGGCTTTACCCCTCATGTGTGGTATATTTTCAATGTGGGGGGTGTGTGGGCAAGCAGTCTCACTTGGCCCTCTGAGATAGGCATTTTGGTTATAAAACTACAGTAGCTTGACCGTAAAGCTGCTCTTTAAAATAAAGATATAATGTGACAGAGGGGCATAAAGCTGCAGCAGCTGCTCAGCACAGAAGTAAGAGGCTTTTATTGCTGCTTTATGAGCCGTTAGTTAAAAGGATCCTTTATGCACTTCGAAAGACTATACTTAGCAATGTGGGTATAGACTATGACATTGCTTTACACTTTCTCCCACAGTATTTAGGGAAATATGCACAGTAAACAGTCCGTAAACACAGTCGCAATGTAGTTAGAGTGTCCCTTTGAAGCGCAGTCCCAAACTGTTTCACTGAGCTGGCAATGTCCGACAAATGGCATGACAAGGCACATCAGTGCCAACTTTGCATTTTTATATACACCACCTGTTATCTGTCATAAAGCTTCAGTAGCATATCAATGCCTTTTTACCCGTTTACCATCCATACTCTGAAAATTACTGATTTTATTTGTCATTTTCAATATTTTCACTATTTCAGTGTAGTCTGTGCATGATATGCCTTAGGGATCCTAAGGTTAGTCAGAATCAGAAAACGTTATTGATCCCAGAGGAAATTGCTAATGTTAAGACTATACAGTCAGATGAACACATAGAGGGAAGAGCAATATAAAATATAAAGTCTAAAATAAATCCAGTTATTACTCTAAATGAAATATACTATACCATATACAGAAATGCAGCGGTATAAATACTGTAAATAAATAACTTCCAGTTAAGTTCTTTATTAGTAACACAAATAGTGGTGACAAGTCTGTTATTGCACATTATAGAGATCAGTAGTAGACCGGTATCAGATAAGTGATATTCACATGATAAGTCTATTGCACATAATTATAATAAGATATTGCAATGAAATGATTTAGCATCCAACAAGAAATATGCACATGATACTGGGCATGTTAAGACCATTAAGACATTGCGCCTAATGATAATTTTGTATTGCAAGATATTGCACATATAGACTTAAACTCAATGAACTAACGAAAGACATCCAACAAGCGCTCCAGCCAAGCACAGAGAGAGTTCAGGAGACTGTAGTGGCATATTATCAATTTTTACATGATCTGAAAAGGTCAAAATTGAAAAAATGTGAATATTCATCCGTCCATTTTCTGAACTGCTATTCTTTAACCAGGGTCTCAGGGGTGCTGGGGCTTATCCCAGTGGCTTGAACTAAAAGACCAAACTATGCCGGGGCAGCTGGCGGCCTGGTGGTCAGGGAGTTGCCCCTATGATCGGAAGGTCATGGGTTCGAATCCCAGGATTGATAAAGGTTCAAATTCAGCTCCCCACACTTTCTCACCATTCCGTACATCCGTGCCCACACACTGCTCCCTGAGAGCTGCATTATCAGCTGCCTACTGCTTCACTCGGGGTGAATGGGTTAAATGCAGGGAACAAGGCACACCAAAGTGGGCTCTGCTATGCCTTTTCATTGTCAAGCATTCTACTCAACCATTGCCAACTCAATAAAACAGTTTTAGACTGCATTTAAAACCTCCCCCAACACCAAGCATGCTGATGGCCAGGTGGTTGAGGAGTTGCACCTGTGATCAGAAGATTGTGGGTTTGAATCTAAGGACTGCCAGTGGCACCACTGAAGTGCCCTTGAGCAAGATACTGTCCTCACACACTGTTCACCAGGCTTCACTTTGTGACTGGGTTAAATGCACAGAGTTTTGTGCTGTTCACACTGTGTGCTGTGGTATGTTCACGTATGACAGAATGATCACTTTCACTCTTTCACTCTTACTTTACACTTACACATGTTGGTATAATGTGTTTTATTTATATTTAAATATCTATAAAATAGATGAAAGATCTATTTTATTGATAATAGAAAGATGTCAAACAATAACTTCAATGCACGTCTTTCAGTTTAAGGGTTCGTTTCCCAACGTTAACATGAGAGGACTTTATTATGGTGAGGATTTGGTTTAGAGATGTAAAACAGGAGCATTGACAGAAGCTGATTATCGGGTTTGGAGGACGTAGGCTTTGACCCCGCGGGAAGTTTGTGCTGCCCTGCAGTGCCCGCATTACTGAGCCTGATGTGTAGAGTCAGGTGCCTGAGACCCAAGAGCACACTAAGCCTCAGCTATTCCCCAGACATGATCTGGCCGGGTCACTCTCACATTCTCTAATGGCATGCAATGAGGCAGGGGCTGCTTATTTCAGGCCCCAGCATGGCTGCCCACTCAGAGAGGAAATGACCACAGTGTCTTGTTTATACAGCAGTCAGTAATTGGTGGAGAATGAAATCCCTCCAGTTACTATCAACTAATGGCAGCATATGCACACTGTACATGTCTTGTTTCCATTTGTAATGTTTGTTTATTTTAAATATACTTTTATTTTGTATATTTTGACTATCTTAGTCTAGCCTTTCCAAATGTCTCTTTAATGAGTTTTAATTATTTGATCATTGTATTGTCTTCGGGGTAACATTTCACTACAGGTACTTACTGTGTGTGAAAAATAAAACATTTTTGAATGCATACAGAATTGCTCTGACTCCCCAAATCACTTTAAAACTATTGTATTTATGTACTTTGTGCGACTGTGATTTAACCCTTTAAACTGAGCAACACAGATGGGTCAATGTTATCAGCAAAGGGCTGCAGGTTTTCACTCCAAACAAGTGGAAGCACACCTGGTCAACATTTAGACAAAAATCAGGTGGAATGAAAACCTGCAGCCACTTTTGCCCTTTGCAAATAAGATGAGACACTCTTGAATTGACTTCATTTAGTATTTTAAGTTTATAGTAGCTGATATTTGCAGTAGTGTATATTATTGTATTTTGTACATTGTATTTTCTGAAGAGTTTTATTTATATTTTATATTGTTGCTGTCTTTGTGTCTCTGTGTCAGTGCAATGCAAGCCGTTTATTCTGGGATAAAGGTTTTCTTCTGATTCTGTAATTATTGGTAGTTGTTACTAAAGGTGGCTTCCAGTAACCACAGAAAATGCAAACAAACAAGATCCACTTCTGTAACAAATCTATTTTGCATGACATAACACAAACGTGAAAGGAAATAAGTCACACAATACCAACAGAAGACATGTGTAGTATAACAGCAACTTATTAAAACAAATATTATACCAAAATTGAATTGGACTTATTTTGAATGATCTGATTTTGTACACATTTTACAGCATTTTGTGTTTTTTTGTTTATTTTTTAACCTAATTATTGACTATTTTTAAAAATTGTGTATTTTTTAAAAATGTGTTTTAGCAGGTTGGGGGTGGTAATTTTAGACGGTTGCTCTAAATGAACTAAATGTGTAGTTCATTTTCAAAATTCTCTCTGTCTCTCTCTTCATCGCTCTCTTGCTAAATTATATATACGTATCCATAAAATATTAAAAGTTTTCAGTGTTTCCGTGTAAAATGCCTCTTATAATAACTATTGAGTAAAAAACAGCCTTAAGATTAAAAACTGAATGATAAACCTTCGGATTCTAGAGTTAACATGAACGATTTGTAGTATATTTTATTATATGTCATTATATGAATCTCAAAAGCGCTAACAAAAAGACAAATCTACATACAGAGGTGCCGGGTTGGGCATGGCCTTGGCTGGGTCTTAAAGTACTATATTTTTTAACTCAACATCACACACCTCTATTGCAGTGCCCACTGCCACAGACAATAATTCACCTAGACTTATAAAAGATCGGGTGAAGCTTATGACCAAAAAGACATTTACAATAGAAGTTAATGGGCAGTTCAGCACCTGCCCATGATTACTCGTGCTCAAGGGTACCTCAGTGGTGCCACTAGCAGTCCTGGGATTCAAACCCATGACCTTCTGATCACACGGGCAACTCCCTAAGCACCAGGCCACCAGCTGCACTATTACTAAACTATTTTCTTGGTAAAAACGTGCTGTCAACAGAGGTAAGGCTGGAAAAGGGTGAGCTCACTCACCGATGGACGTTTCCACACCAGTTTGAGGGGGAATTTCTGGCTGTAGTAAAGTGAGGAATCATCAGCAGGGAAGAGCGGGTCTTTAAACACAACTTTCTTGCGCACGTATTTGTCCCTGAGCTCCAGAAAGTCCTTTAGCCTCTTTTCGTCTTTCACAGCTTCGTTGCGGCTCAGGATGGCCGAGTAAATGTTCCCAGGGGCTGTAAACAGACCGGCCGTGCCATCAGTCACAGGAGCGGCCTCTGTGGGTTCCACTTTCGTAGCTGCCACTTTCTTTTCGCCTTTATTTGCTTTTTCCATTGCCATTTCCTTTTTGCACTTGTCCTTGTTCATGACTGCTGCCGTTGCAGGACCACAACAGAGATCAGTTAATGCACAGGATCACAGAAAACCATAAAAGAAGGAGTTTTGTGTTTCTCTCCGACTGATCTGCTCCCAGCTCTGAGCTCCTTTATATCACACCACACAATACTTACACGTTCACACACACACACAGAACACTAACACACACTCAGCACATGGCCATCCTGGAAGTATGTTCTATTAATAGGTATCTTAGTAACCAAGAAGGTCTCTCTCTCTCTCTCTCTCTCTCTCTCTCAAATCTCTCTTCCTCCCTCACTCTCTCAGACATTCTCTCTCTCCCATCCCCCTCTTTAATTATCTATCCCCCTTTACTTTCTCTCACACTCTCTGCCTGTTTCTCCCTAACTCTCTGATGTATCTCTTTTTCTTTTTCTCCCCCTCCCTCTCTCCCTTTCCCTTTCTTTTTCTCCCTTTGTTCTCTCTTTCTGTCTCTCTCCCATTGTTCTTTCTTTGTCATTCTCTCTTTCTCTCTCAGTAATGTACAGTTTTAAACGAATGGTTGGAATAATGAACTGATAAATGTGTTGAATGTTTGATAAAAGAACACTTACATTTCTGCTGTGTGAAAATGCCTTTTTGCCTCACTGCCTTTGAGTCATAAATGTAATTGTAATGTTTTACTGCTAAGATTCCCCCAGATCATTTTAATGGACGGAATTGATTTTACAAGTGTAAATACAGTTGATCTTGAAATTCCAATTTTATTATTATTCAAGTTATTAAAGATTGACTGCTCCCCAGGCACTGTGTTCCTGACTGCCCGCTGCTTTACTTTATAAAGAGTATACCAGTTTTGCTGTAACACAGAATTAAAATGTAGACAACCTGAAATGAATTACACACTGAACAATTCCACTCTGGAACAACTTAATCATAAACCGTGATGGAACTCAGTTTGAGAAAACACATAAAAGTGAATGTAAAAAGTGAAGGTGACTATGGTGTCATGCGTGAACACACCACAGCACACAGTGTGATATTCTTCCTCTGTATTTAACCCAAGTGAAGCAGAGGACAGTCCGGAAAACAGCTAAAGACAGAAAGAATTTCACATTCTTCACACTAGTCTTGCCTTGTCTCTCCAACAGGGGCCGCTGCTCGCGGGACCTCCTCGTGGTGCAGAAGAAGAGGCGTTAGCAGAAGCAGCGGTTCGTGTCGCCATTTGTTTTGCCGCGTTTTAGCCAAAATGTTAAATTAAATTAAACCAAAATATCAAACTCCAGGAGCCGGCCGTTGCGTCCGACAGCTCAGGTTTTAAACCCGGCGTGCGTGGAGCGGAGTGTCAGTCCTGTTTGGTCTTTTTATTAAACAGAAACGCCTAAGAGCCCAGCTTCGTTAGCATCTCGGGCTAACTCCACACAAACAGCTTCCGGCGGTCCGGGGCAACCCTGCTGCTCAAATCTCACCTTTCTGCTGTTTTTTTTTTTTTTTAACTCTGAGGTCTCCAAACCTTTGTCACCATTTATCCTTCAGTCTTAGTTGCTTAAATCCGCGTTTTCGGCTCATCTAAGGTCAGATTCCACTCTTTCCCCCCCTTAACTCCAGACCAGGAGGGGTAGAGAGAGTGAATCAGGATTCTAAGGTAAACGAGACCACAAATAGTCCATTAAAGGTCTGTTTTTGTGTGTCCTTCACTTTCTGGTGGATGTAAATTCACAAACGTCTGGATACTCGTGTTGTTTTGGCCTACTGGAGTGAAGCTGGCGACCCTGCAGAGCTTCAGTTAAACAGAGTAAGTAAAAGTGCTTAAAGTGTAGAATATAGAGAAGTTAAACATTACTGCCTCCTCTTTTTAAATAGCGTATGCACTTGTTGATGTTTTTTGGATGCTGTTAGTGAGCAGAAGGTCTTAAATTGGCTATGTAGAAGAGGTGAAGTGGCCTTAATGCTGAGGCCTTCAGCAGGAGCCAAACAGGAGGAACAAGTTTTGCCAGAACAAACACGGAGAGGATGAAGTTACTCATTCTGGGTGGCAGCTTTAATGATCATACACTTTATGGACAAAATTATTGGGACACCTTATCATTCCACCAGTAAGGTCTTTAATATAGAGCTGGTCTCCCTTTGCAGCTATAACAGCTTCAACTCTTCTTGGAAGACTTTCTACAAGATTTTTTGTTTCTGTGGGAATTTGTGCCCATTCGTTCTGTAGAGCATTTATGAGGTCAGGCGCTGATGTTGGACGAGAAGGCCTGGCCGGCAATCTCTGTTCCAGTTTATCTCAAAGGTGTTGGATGTCCAAATACCATAATATATTTAGGTTTGTGTTAATGAGCAAAGGGTTGTCTTATCCAGCTTTTCTTTGAATGTTTTATTTTCTTTGCCTAAAATTACACTAAATGGACATAAAAAGCTAAAATTAAACCATTTGGCAACAGGAGCATGTTATAGGTGTTGTATCATGATCCGTCTGTTTGTCCAAAAGCTATTTGACAGGGTGTCCGTATCACAACATACAGTCCCTTTAGTAGGACTACTTCTCTGTTTATTTAATGTTTACTTTCACATGTGGGTCAGGACCATTTATATTTCTGTTACCTGTAAATATGAACATTTTTGGTTTTTGGTGGGGTGAGTCTTCTAATGCTGGTATGTATTTGTACCCAGGTATATTTTTGCAGAAAGAAAATAAGCCCCATTACTCAGTTAATCTTTCAAATTTCTAATTCTCTTTTTAGTTTTCAGGGCATTCTAGGGTTCTTTTTTCTCTGGGAGATTTAGTTTAGATCAAAAGATGAATAAAAGGAAATAGCATCTAAAAAACTTTGATTTCTGTACTAATAGACAGTGGGACAAAATAAATTTTTGGTCTGTGGTGACTTTTTTGGAGTCATCAGTTTCCTCTGTCAGGGTTATTTCTCTGAAGTGACAACCTTAACCTCTGTATAGATTTAGGATCCTCTACCCAGCTATTCCATATAATTTTGCAAAAAGGACATGTTTATTCTTCCTTTTTATAGGTGCCTGTGTCTGCTGTCTAAAGCCACATACTCTTGTGCATTTGCACAGTATATTTAAATCCCAAGAAAAATAATGTCTAACAAGTGTAAGTCCATTTGCTGATATGTGCTGAATATACTAAGAAAGTTCTTTGTGTTCTATAGTAAACTCTGTTCTAATATCTGTTTACTTAAGTTCTCAAGGTTTACATCTACATGTGCTTATTTCTTGTTAATTTTTATTTGGGTAGCCTTACTTTTGCTTGAGGATGGTCGTAGGCTTCTTTGTGCTCAGGTTTTCTTGTTCTCCCCAGATGAGACAATTACATTTGTTTCTTCAGGTGCTTTTCACTGTTGAACAAATGCATGATTAGTTCTGATTCTTAAACACCACTCACACTCCAAAGGTGTTGGATGGGGCTCCGCTTCTCTAGGGGGAACAGTTCCACTGATCCACATCCCAAAACCTTGGGGGCTGGACCGCTTTATACCCCTTCAACCAACACGTTTCAGTCATCCTGGTTCTGAAAGTAAATATCCTATTTCTCTGTTACGATTTGGTTCTATTAGAGAAGAAACGATTATTTATTATTGACAATGTCAAAAGTAAAAAAACAAGTTGCTTATGGGGATCAGTCTGTAAACATTATCTTTATTCATTATATGTTCATCCATGTACAGTTTTGGTCTGTCCCAGATGAAAGATGACAAACACCACTGTACATCTACATAACTTCATACAGGCCATAGAACGTCTCCACACCTTTACACATGCCATTGTATGTCTATACAAACACCCAAGTTTTTAGATCCGTGTTGCACAGTGTGATTTGTAATGATCTTGTAGGACTGCAGAAATCGCACTGAAATCGTCTGTGGAAACCATTGTACTTCATTCTAGATGGAGTGTGGTTCCAAAAGAGTAGATTCTTTTTAAAGTAGACTCTGACATGTCTGGGAGTTTGAGTTAACACTTGGCCAGTGTGTCTGAGTCATAGTTCCTGGAGTTGACCCTTTGACTATGTGGCATTAGTTTGTTTAATTACAAGACTGCAGATAGTGGATAATGGTTCTGCGCATGACTTTCAGAATAAATCCGACACATCTTGGTATAATTACATTTTCATTATATACTACTACAGCAAATCAAAAATGTTGGTTTTAGGGTTGTTTTATTTTAGATGGAGTATTGCTAAAAATGTTTTGCTTCCAGAGAACCAGACTGTCTTGTATTTTAGATGACTGTATTTTGTTTAAGCCACATAGTGACCTACGTATGAACCATTCAACAATGACAAAGCACATCTAACTTAAAGCCCGAACCAGTGAAGAAACAGGTGCAGATGATTCCAGACGATCAGTCGGTGATCAGTATACTGGTGGTGCTGAATCCAGAGTGGTTGGAACTCCTTTATCCAGACTCCTTGTATTTTTAGGCACTTTGCAGCCTGTCACAGTAAAACGTTTGTTCCCATTTCTACTCAGTATACCAGAGATAGTTTGGCAGGGGCTGTTGTTGGCCTAGGTGGTAGGATACTTGACTCTGGACCAAGAGGTCATGGGTTTGAATCCTATCTTCATCATACCAACACTGGGTTCCTGAGCAAGACCTTTAACCCTAACTTGATCAGGAAGACTTTCCCTTTAGTTAGGGAATTAAAGTGTCTGCTAAATGCTGTAAAATGTAAAATAGTATTTTTGCACCAACAAGGTGATTCAGTGTGAAATATAAGCATTAAGAGATGACTCAAGACTTTTGCTCAGTACGTATATCGGTCTCTGAGTCTTCTTGCACATAAGTGTACCATAGCCAGTCAGAGCATTAGAGCTGAAAATCAACTTCCCTGTGGCGATTATGAATGAACGGTTTATATCCAGAACCAGACTGTTCAGCTACATCTGGCACGTTGAGCGTAGGCTCATATTCGGCTGATCCTGAGTGTTCCGTTCTACTGAAAACACTTTTCTAAGGAGATTTGACAAGCCGTGTGTGCGTAACTGATTCTATGTCAGCAGTAGGTGTTCCTTAAAGTAGCTGGATTCAGTCATTAGAAGGAGTGTCTGGATACTTTTGGACATAATGTGTCATTAGGCGGGTTCTGCCTACTCACTCAGTTTGATGTTTGTTTCCGTGTCTGTGTCTGACATATTGTAAAATCTCTTCATAAATTCCTGCTGTTTCTCATCTCACAGTAATCTGCCTCCCACCCTTGTGGTGAGCGCGATCCAGACTGCATTTGTTTGCTGGAGGTTGTGGACGGAGTCAGTTATCCCTCAGTAATGTCTGAAGGAGAAGGCAAACAGACCGCGGCTCCTGCTCCAGCATCCACCATGGAGGTGAAGCCGGAACCAGGAGCCTCTGTCCCCGCTGGCCAGGGGGTCTCCTCCGTGTCTCCTCCGGTGTCCACAGTAACACAGACTTCATCGGCAAACACCGCTGCAACTGAAGACGAGGAGGAGGAGAGCGAAGATGAGTCTGAGATTCTGGAAGAGAGCCCATGTGGACGCTGGCAGAAACGCAGAGAAGAGGTGCAGTGCTTTAGTGAATAATAAATGCATTGGCCAGATGAGAAATTGATACTTTTCCCAGTATTGTAAGTGGAGAAAATTTGAAGTGATGCATGTTTTGTTTAGATAAGGACAGTTGAAAGATTTTCATTTATTATACACACTATTTAGTTTGGCTAACATAAATAAGATGTATGGAGTGTTTTCAGTGTCTTCTGGTGCCACCCTCTAACAACATATACCCCAATAATTACAACCTCTAAAATTTAAAACTGATTTATGAAAAACCCATTTTTTCAGTGTGGGTGCACACAACAGTGACCGTGTGATCAAGAGAGGCAAAGGGGCTTAGTAGAGGATACAGTTTTACATTTCTATATGTTGTTTAAAGCAAAAAAAAAATATATCAAAGAATGTATAGAAATGGTCATAATTGAAATAGCATAAATATATAAAATAGCTGCAGTTTCTGTTCAATAAGAAAAATAAAATCTATGTAACAGGTGAGTGTTATAACGGCAGTCAAAGTGTGATTAGTCAACATGTTTGAGGGTTTTTTATTTAACCAAAATGATTTTTCTTTCTTCTGTAAGAAAGTGAGAGTCGTTAGGATGTCTGTTTGTAACATTCAACTTTCTGCAGGTCAACCAGCGTAATGTTCCAGGTATCGACAACGCCTACCTAGCCATGGACACAGAGGAGGGTGTAGAAGTGGTCTGGAATGAGGTCATGTTCTCAGAAAGGAAAAATTTCAAACTGCAGGAGGTAAGAATGCATCAACGTGGTACTTTGTGGTGGTGTCTTGTGATTTGAGTTTATTAATGGAGTTCGGGGCAGATTAATTACAGGGCACTAGACAACAGAACACCCCAGTATTAGTTAAACCAAAACGTATATAAGTGGATGGGACATTGACCTTAAAGTGAATTGTTTTAATTAGAGGTAGCGCTGGCTGTAGTCACAATAATATTCCACAGTCCATACCACAATAATTTGACAAACACCCACTCTTCAACGTGGTTTAATCAGAAAACCATTGCTCACAGTGACAAGAACAACATAAAATATAAAGAAAAAAATACATAGAAATGCTCTATACAAAATACACTATGCTACATTACACTGAAATTGTTTGATGTTCGGGTTGTCGGAACACACCAAAAAGACGTTTTCTTGCTTCTGTGTCATTCCTTTTCATTTGTCCTCAAAACAGGATTGGCATTACTGCTCTTTAGCTAGCTGCAGTGCATGTTAGTAGGTCTAAACAGTATTAGCTTGCTGTTCCCTTTGGCTGTAAGCTCTTTACCCACAGTCTTTGGACCCGTTAGTTGCCAAAACCTCCAAAAGCCTTTGTAAATTTGTAACTAACTAAAACTAAAACGAACAGAGAGAAAAGTGTTCGTTGTCATTACATAACATCAGGCAGAACGACTTGTTCT
This sequence comes from Brachypetersius gabonensis, assembly GCA_037577145.1. NCBI lineage: Eukaryota > Metazoa > Chordata > Actinopteri > Characiformes > Alestidae > Brachypetersius > Brachypetersius gabonensis. The sequence goes on from JBBJLR010000160.1 coordinate 2,738,063, forward strand.
GTGTTTTGGACACATTTTACTCTTTATAGTTGTCTCTCGTGAGCTGTTATTTAGGATTTGTTCATCTGTTCCATTTGTTTGGCCAGCGTACATATGCTTCTCTCAGCAGAAGTACGTCTTGGATTTTAATCAGTTTTTAATCAGTCACTCAGTTATGGCTTAGTCTCTGAGCTGGAAATTGGCAAATGCTGGGTACCTGCCTGACGACCGTGCCTATGAAAGTTCGCACTTGTTAAGTTGGAATGTAAGGTTAGAAACATGAAAAAAATGCAGTTTTACCAACATGTATTCCTCAATGTTGCGACTGCTATCCTGAACTGAGCACCACTTTTATTTGCTTTCTAGAACTTGTTGAGACCAGACACTTATTTGGCAGTAGCATTATTAAAACCTTCATTCGGAACAGAGACCATGACTACTATTAGTTAATAAGTTGTAAGCTGTTAGTCACAGTATGATACGCTACATTCAAGTGTAATTGACATGGCTTTAAGTCACTTGAATAGATACTGGAAAAAATGTTCTATAACTTTAAATGATTAAATTATGCTTCACAGTCTAGGTTCATTACAGTAAAAGTAGCTAGTAAGGCTTTCATATTGCATAAATTATTGTTTACACTGAACAATACATTCTTGTGCTGCACACTCATACTGCACATAACTAACCCAAGGTTTTGGGCTGATAACTAGTCCACTATAGTGTCCAGATTTCCTTTTTCATTAATCCTGTATTTTTGTTTTTCAGGAAAAAGTGAAAGCAGTGTTTGATAACTTAATTCAGCTGGAGCATTTGAATATTGTGAAGTTTCACAAGTACTGGGCTGATGTAAAGGAGAACAGAGCCAGGGTAAGTTTCTCTACAGCAAAGGGCAAAACAAGCCTGTTTAACTGGTGATGATGATTGGTCTATCCTTGTTATACATGCAGGGCCAACATGCCAAAAGTATGGGCTTTAAGATGCTCAGTATGTCCAGAATTCACTCCCCTTAAAATAAGGATAGAAACAGTATATGTTCTTGTGAACATTTGTCACAGGCAGAGTGTATATGGATCAAGCCTAGTCTTGATTGATAGACTCTTGAAAGGAAACTATAATCCCTGTCTGGGAGTTACGTCAGTGGATGCATCTTTTTAAAAGTGCTTCCAACATCTGAACAGTTACACAACAAAATATGGGTTTATGTGCGTTTTTGGATTTCTTAAGTGCAGTTTTATTCTGCACTACAGATTTATTTGTTCTGTGTATCACCTGAAATAACCTTGAAATCTTCCCATCAGGTTATTTTTATAACAGAGTACATGTCCTCAGGGAGTTTGAAGCAGTTTCTGAAAAAGACAAAGAAAAATCACAAGACAATGAATGAAAAGGTATGTAATGTATTTTCATATTAATTATACATGTTACGATAAATAATAAAAAATATTAGCTCCTCTTTTAGTTTCATTGAATTGATGGCTGTATATTACACAGGCCAACAAAAAAAAAATTGTAATCATCAGAAGCCACAACACACTTTTCTAGATCAGTTTTTCATGCTGATTTCAGATCTGCTTTCAGTTTTTTCAGTCACATCAACTCTTTAAATTATGACTAATATTAGATTTGCAATAGACTTGCATGCTGTTTTTATTAAACCTAAGGCACCAATCAAGTAACTGTTTCAATATTTTTAGTGAGAAGTCAGACAGGCACAAACTGTGGCCTAGATATAATTCAGTGTCAGTCAGCTACCACTGTTTTTCCAGAAACGCTTATTACATGATCATTATACCATACGATCATGCAGTATAGAACTAGCTTCATCACAAAAACTGTATGTGTGGGGAAAAACTAAACACAGATTTGAAATCAAAATGAAAAACACTACAAAATGTATCTCTAATGATTTTGACGTGTTATTAACCAGCCTAAACTGCATTTTTTTCCTAGGCATGGAAACGTTGGTGTACTCAGATATTATCTGCTTTAAGGTTAGTTCTTTACACTCACGCCATTGACTTGCTACATCGCTGGTTTACTCCTTTATTTTGGTGGAAAGCAACTTTCCTTCCACTCTTTCTACAGTTATCTGCATTCGTGTGAACCCCCCATTATTCATGGAAACCTGACCTGTGACACCATATTCATCCAGCACAATGGCCTCATCAAAATTGGCTCAGGTGGGCTAAATATATTTTGCTAGTGAATAATCAATGTGTGTGAGATCTTTGCCGTTGTCTAATTTCTAATTAATTTATTTTGTTGCAGTTGCTCCAGACACCATTAATAACCACGTTAAAACATGTCGGGAGGAACAAAAGAGTTTGCATTTCTTTGCACCTGAATATGGAGGTAATTTTATGTTGCAGAAAAAAATCTTTAGTAATGTGTGATATGAGCACAGTAGCTTAGTTTTATTGCTTCAAAAAAAGCAAGAAAACATGCCACCATAAGACCTATTTATACTTAAAGCAGATGCATGGCAGATTTAACTATTATTGTACTGTCACCTTTCTTGTTGGCCAGACAGTGCAAATGTATCTATTAGCATAATGGGTTCTCCTTTTTTCTTTACTTCCAGCTGTTGCCAGCGTCACCACAGCTGTAGACATTTATTCCTTTGGAATGTGCGCCTTAGAGGTGAGTTCTGGGACTTAAATGTGTTTCTAGAACAAGGCATGACAAAGCCCAGACCATTTGTTTCATCTCTCTCCTTATTTTCACAGATGGCTGTGCTGGAAATCCAAAGTAATGGAGAGTCGTCTTATGTGTCACAAGAAGCCATTAACAGTGCCATCCAGTCCTTGGAGGACCCCCTACAAAGAGTGAGTGCAGGATTAATATGACACACGATGATTGATCTGAGAAAGCTAAAACATGGAAAATACTTTGGTGTTGTGTTTAAACAAGTAGCGTATGTAGACAATCACTTCTGAGTCATTTCTGAGTAAGGTAGTGGATGAATAGCTTGTGTACAAGCCCATGATTAGTGTGTTAGTGTTAGATGGCAGCAGTATGTCTGCTCATTGACAAAGACCTCATCTGTCAGTAGAACTAGATGATGATGGGTGAACAGTTCAGTTCATTGTTCAATTCTAAACAGAAATGACTTATTTTCGCTGTATTGAAAGATCGCAGAATTGATAATTGATAAGCTCCTTGTTGTCAAATCACTTATCCAACCTGAATGTTTTGAATTGTTAAACACTTATCGAACATTCTTTGTGGTGCTTGATTTTTCTCTGTATATCTGAAATTTAGGAATTCATTCAGAAGTGTCTAGAAGTGGACCCCAGTAAGAGACCCACTGCCAGAGAGCTACTTTTCCACCAGGCTCTGTTCGAGGTGCCTCTGCTGAAGCTGCTGGCAGCTCACTGCATCGTCAGCCACCAGCGTGAGTGTTTTCTTTTGTCAAAACCGATGGTGTGTGTGATGTGGCTTTTTAAAAAGCGTTTATCAGGAATAGCCACAGCGTTTCAGCAGATTGTTATTTGGGCTTTGCATGTGTTAGTACAATCTAGTTTAATCTGATTTATTTTTTGTAGATATGATCCCTGAAAATGCTCTGGAGGAAATTACCAAAAACATGGACCTCAATTTGGTGATTGTGGAGAGGAAGGAAGTGCAGCTTAAGTGAGTCATCATGCAGCTTTCAGTCATGAGAACAATCTAGTGAACAAGTAGGACTGAGCATGGGAAGACTAAATACAGTAATGTCACTAATGTAAAAGCAATAAATATGCTTGTAATAATCACTACAATTTCAAATGTTCATCTTTCGTAGTCTGTGCTAATCTGTTTTCTTTAGCTCTTGTGCTGTTTTAGAATGTGTTGAATAAACCAGCTGTTCTTCAACAGGCTTTCCCAGTTCCCTGCTCTGGAACTCGACAAGTTCCTTGAAGATGTAAGGTAAGAACCATCAAAAGACAAAGGCAAAATAAAAAAAAGTTTACAAGTTCTATTTTTTTGCAGCATGCATTTTTTTCAGAAAGCATATTAATCTAAGCATATTAAACTGAAATGAGGTTCTTGTATGCTGGCAGGAATGGGATCTATCCGCTGACAGCGTTTGGCATGCCCTGCCCACAGCAGCCCCAGCAAGAAGCAGTGAAGTCCCCCATCGTGCCACCCTCTGTCAAAACACCCACGCCAGAACCTGCAGAACTCGAGACCAGAAAGGTGAGGAAAGGAATGAAGAAAGTGCAGGGGGAGTGATTTGAACACTTTCTAAGAGCCTGATGCCATCTTTAAGAAATAGTGCCTTCTGTACAAATTCAGGAGCAGAACACGGTCAGCCAGTAGTTATTTGGCTGGAGCTTTGCACTAAAATAAGAGTGGGTTTGGTTCTCGCTCTTTCCTGTCTGATTTAATTAATGGCACACAGATGGAATCTGGGACTTGACCCTCAACTTTAGTGTGTATTGTACCTCAGTTCTAAGCAGCATTTTTCAAACGAGAGAGATTTTTTAGAACACCATCTCCCATGTTCTGATGTCAACATGACAGAGTGCACACTGTAGTGGCCTTATGGAACTTGATGTTGGTCAGCTTGTTGTCTGTCTGCATAGTAGAGTGTGCTGATGAGCTTGTATGCTGTTTTTTAAGGTGCTTCAAATGCAGTGCAACATTGAGCCTGTGGAAGAAGGGGCCAAACATCATGTGAGTTTGTTTTTACACTTTGATCATGTGCTGTGGATCAGACATGCAATCATGTGCTTGTGAATCATTAATATATGCATTTTTCCCTGAATAGCTGACCTTACTGCTTAAACTGGAAGATAAGCTGAACAGGCATTTGAGTTGTGATTTGGCACCAAGTGAGTATTTTGTGTACTCTGAGTGCATTTGAATATTCTTAATACTTTGTTAATATTTTTTGCTTCTGTTCTCCTATTCTTTATTTTTTCCCCCTTCCATTAGTTTTTTTCCCCTCATGTATGCCCTGTAGAAGTAACCAGGTCATTTTGGTTGCTGTTCCTTTAAGAGTGTTATAAAGGAGCACTGTTCTGATTTGGTGCTGGCCTGTGTCCCATTCAAAATGTACAGATTTTATAGTAATTGTGTGAACTTTGTGTTTTAAAACTTAAATGTTTATATGCTACATCAAACACTTTCTGGAAACTTTAATATCTGCAACTATGTTTGCAGATGAGAATGTGCAGGAGTTGGCCGTGGAGCTGGTCCAGCTTGGCTTCATCAGCGAGGTAAGCTCCTCAGCGCTAATATGGTCTCATTTCAAGCTAATATTTGTACCTTAAGTCACAGGTCCTGGTCCTGTATCAGAATATCCTGACTCATGGTGTATTTCAGCCAAGTGCTTTCATCGTTTTTCTCTATTGAAGATGTGTTGCCATGTCACTGATGTTCAGCTTTAGTTTGACTATTTTTATTTTTTTTGCTCCTTCAGTAGCTTTTTTTTTTATGTGACATTAACAGATACCACCCACGTTTTGCCTCCCACGCCCTTTGATCCTCCAGAATCTACATTTGATTGACAGAGCACTGTGGGCGATGCTGACATAACATGTCAGCCTAGAACGATTTATCAAGCAAAGCAGGCCGCTTCAGTTTTACCATTAAATATTTTGGAGGGAAAAACTGGCTCATCTTTGTGTTTTTTTTTTTTTCCTCTCCTCCTGGAAAGTAGATCTTGTACTGGAAAAATACGTGCACAATTTTGCCAAAATCCTGTTTTAAGCATCAGAATAACAGCCAGTTCTGTATTCAGAATCAGTACAGCAGTATTTTGTGGGTACATGGTCAGTATTTGTACATTTTCTTTGACTTTGAGTCTGTTTATACTAAACAGTATCAACACTGTGCTTTATTAGAGAAATATAACCGCATAATGTAGAAGTGCACCTATTTTTTCAATGGATAGTCTGAAATGTGGGGACATATGAAAAAATATCAGAACACAATCCTAAAGACACAGATCTTACTCTGATTAACAATAAAAGGGTCAGTTATGTTGTATGATTTGGTGTTCTGGTTATTTGCATTATGCTTCTATTCTTTTATATTATTCTATTATACAAATATTGCGTAGTGAAGTTGCTGCCAATACCCAGCTTAATATGTGGATAGGCATTATCCACATAAAACTTGAAATTTGGTAAGTGCCCCAAATACATATCTTTAAATCAGAATTCATTCTCATTTTTCAAACCACTTCTGGAGGTGGTGCAAATTACACGTTAGCCCCCTCCATTTACAACATACAGGGCCTTTACCTCCAATGACTAATATAGAGGGAGCTAATTATGGAAGGTGCACATGGAAACTGAAAAGAAATAATGGAAGTAGTGAATGTGAGTAAAATCTCACAGTTGCCCCTGTGATCAGAAGGTCATGGGGTCGAATCCTAGGACTGCTAGTGGCACCACTGAAGTACCCTTGAGCAAGGTACCGTGCCCACACACTGCTCCCCCGGTGCCCGCTGCTTCACTTGGGTGAATGAGTTAAATGCAAAGAACAATTTCACACTGTTCACACTGTGTGTGGTGGTGTGTTCACATATGACAAATGGAAACTTTACAGATATAAGATCAATTCAGTGTGAAATATCTTCAGAAATGGAAGATATTTTTTGTTAAACTGCAGCTTTTGTTTCTTCTTTTCATGTAAGGATGATCAGTCTTTACAGGAACCGTACTACATAACCGTGCCATTAACATGTGATACTCATGGTTATGTCAATGTAATGGAGTTCTCTGTATACTGAGGTATAAGCAAAATTGAATTATCTTAGCTAACTGGTGCTTGAGTGCAGTCATTTGTCCAACTTGGCTCTTGTTTGAAAGCTGATGCCACACCATCTGTGTAGCTCTCCCACTCATGCGTTTTTCCTGCTTATTTTCCTTCCTCCCCTCCTCACCCATTTCTCCATCTCTGGATACAACCATTTATCTGTTAGCTCTGAAATGTGCAGGTTTGTTGATTGTGCAGTGCTCTTGATTTGTTCTAGTCATTTAGTCAAACAAATTAGTCTTAAGTTGTTACTATAAAAGCGTTTTTATTTGCAGTAGTCTGTAGTTGCAGATGCTGCATTTGAAACTGAAACGTCTTTCATCACTACACATTATTTTAACTTTCACATCTATGCTTCTTTGCACTGCTTTTTGAAGAGCAGTGATTTATAAAATGATTGAGAATCAGCTTAAATGGCAGTAGCCCAGCATGTTGTGCCTTTACAGCAAAGACATGTGAGCCTTTCAGAGACAGAAATAGTTGCTGGAATGAAAAAAGGCTCACATCCTGTTTTTAGGTCATTCAAGAATTTAGCTGGAAGCTGTTAGTAGCAAGTAAACGAGACACCCTCTCACGCTGGCTGACTGGTACACTGTGCATGTTTGTTTTGGTTATGCTAAATGCTGCTGTTGATATTAGTTAGACAGCGTTTCCTGTTAAAGCAGGCAGCCTAATGTAGTACACTAAATGGACAGAAGTTTCTGACCATTACACCAATAAGAACTTGAATGACATTGCATTCAAACACACAGACTTCAATATTGAATGTCTATAACCGCTTCCACTCTTCTTGGAAGGCTTTACACAAGAATTTTGAGTTTCTGTTGGTCTTTGTGTCCATTCATTCTGTAGAGCATTTATGAGGTCAGACACTGATGTTAAACAATAAGGTCTGGCTCACAATCTCTGTGACAGTTCATCCTAAAGGTACTGGATGGGGTTGAGGTCATAGCTGTGTGTGGGCCAGTCAAGTTCTTGCACACGGAACTCGTCCAGCCATGTCTTTATGGAGTTTGCTTTTGTTTAGAAAAGGTTCTTAAGCATTAAGATTGACCTTTACTGAATGTAAGGGACCTAGCCCAAATCCTGAAAATGTCTTTTAGGCATTGACCCTGACCTGTTGCTTGCAGTGCCAGCAAATGTATTTATGTATTTGTCTGTGTACCCTGTAAGAAGTTTTTTAGTTTTATGCTTTATTAAATTTTTGTCCTTGATTTTTCTCTTGCCTGTTGTGTTTTGCTGTGATTTGTCTGCCTCTCACTCTCTCCTTTTCTTCCTCTGTCTGAAGGGTGATCAGCCACGTCTGACCACGGTGCTGGAGGAAGCCTTCTCGAAGTTCTACAGCCGGAATGGTTCTCTCAACCCTGTTACTGTTTCCTCATAGCGGTGGATGTTTTCTCCACCGCTTCTCAGCCTCACGCTCCGGACGGGACTCTAGTGCTTCATCGCTCAGTAGACTGGGTGAAAGCTTTGCAGGGATGGATCAGGAGCCCCCTTCCCCTCCAAAAAAAAAAAAAAAAAAAAAAAAAAAAAAGATTCCTTTGCTCTGTTCTTCTCACCGCTGTAGGTGGCAGAATCTGTTGCCTGATATTTGTGTACATTTATTCTCTCAGTGTAGCCATCTGCTTCAAAAGAAGAAAAATGACAAGGTTGTTATTTGTCAGTATTACAAGCTGTTTTTTTTTTTTTGAGGGGAAACATTTTTTTTATAGTATCTGGTGGGATGGGTCTTTTCTTATTTTTTCTTTTTTTTTGGAAGCACATTGTGTGCATATAATTGCATCACGTTTGAATTGGTCTCTTGTCCTGCTCTACCCAGAGTCTTCTCTTATTTAAAGGAGAAGTAGCCCAGCGTTTATGGCTTTAACTAGTTCTCATGAAACGTAAAGTATGAGCTGGTCGTTGTCTTACCTTTTAAAGGTGCACTAGTTAGGATTGTATTTTTCATTTTGTTTAAATTCTGTCAAAAAGGCCATTAATCTGATGCAAACATTACACAAGCATCACTAAGCCAGCATTTCCTGTAGTAAGTGTACAAAAGGTACGAATAGTTATTGTTACAGTTGCCTTGTGCGCATTAAAACAATGGGCAATTGATATATGACCATCCCAAAGTTCAACTTTAGGTTAACAAAATTGCTGTAACTCCAAATGTTAGAGCACCTTTTCAAGGTAAACAGTAACTTTGGTTCAATTTTGACCTGCAATGCAACATTAACTTAAGCCAATACTGTGAAAGAGAGGGGCTGTCAGTGTTTGGGTGGGGGATAAAATGCAGATTATTTATCTACATTATATACTTAAGGACTATCTTAAAGCGTGTTTCACTCTCAACATTGTGGCAACTATTTGTGAATGTATGCTCTCATTTGCTGTATCATTTTTTTCATCTAAAAATGTGCGGAAAGGGCAGTTGGTTTGACCATTTTTATCTCCCCAACTCATGATAAATGAGTTTCTATACATTAATGTTCGACACCATATATTATTTGTTAATATGTGCCTTCTATAGACAAAGAAAAGATCAGTCCTTGTTTAGATGGCAGTTGTTCAAACGTTTTTATGACTCTTTAGTTGCTAGTTACTGATATGCGGTTTCTGTTGTTCGTTACACGACAATACATTGGTTCTTTAGACATGCATGCATGTATAAATATCCGAGTTGATCCTTTAAAGATGTCATTCTGCATTTTCCATTGGAATGCAGAACTTGTTTTGTTTTTTTTGTGCCTCAGAATAGTCAAAGTGGGTCTGATTTATGAGATTCAGCAGTGTTTTAGAGGATGAAGTCTTGAGGCTTCATGCATATCAATGTTTCCCAGCAATTGGTATTTGGTGGAAGAAAAAGGTCAACACCCAGATCCTCTCTTATCTGATGGCTCCAGTTTTCTGCAGGATTGCACATTTCACAGCTGTTTTTTTTTTTTTTTTTGACGTATACTGTTTATTAAACCATGTGACTGTGGTGCACTTCTGAACAACAGATCTTAAGGAAATCCCCTGAACTACTTTTCACCATTTTAGAGCTGCCCAATTCAGTTGTGGAAAAAGTGACTTCTAATTTATATCTGAGGTTTGTAGCAAAATCATAAGCTGAAATTGTCTCATATTTACTGTGACTGTATGTAGACTCTCCACTTTGGTCACCAAAAGAGAACGGCCTTATGGGTTCAGACTGAGGAAGTTCCCTGAACGAGTAACTTGCATCAGTTGGCCAATCAACCACTTGGTCAAATTTGGTTAATTTTCCTCAAACATGTAAATATCATAGGTGCCCATTGGGTTATGTTGAGATTTTCTCAGAGAACTGAGAGAAAACCAGAAAGAAGAAAACCTCTTTGGGAAAACTGATACCCCCCCGCCCCAAACGACTGACCATAATGTAAAGAGCAGGGTTTTAGATGTTCTGAGGTTCACCACAATCAGTCTTTACTTTTGTGCACCAGCCAAACACCTGACTGAGAGGAGTAGCCAGTGACTCTTGTGAACCTAAGAAATCGACGTTTGTCAGTTTGTAGTAAATTTCGGAAGACTCGACAATTCTCTGAACAGTCATCTTGACAGTAAGTAGCTTGTATCTGCTTTGACTACACAATTCCTCTTCTGTATCTTTTTAAATATTGCACCATTTCTTGATATAAAGATGACACTTGCAGCACGCCCGATTGTGAGTCTGTCATATTTTGAAGGTCTTCGATATATATATTTAGTGAAAATGCTGGATGAAAACAGTAGCTCTTGCACAAATGCACAATAAAACATCAAAACTGGCAATTATTTATTTTGTTATTCAAAAAAAAGAGAAATCCAAAAAAACAATCATGTTACATAAATTGGCATGCAGACCAACACAAATTATTCAGTATTTCATTTTTGTTTTAGGGAAAAGTACATCAAGCCAGAAAAATAAATATCTGATTAAAAAACAACCCCATTGACACACAAAAAGGCAACAGGTCCAGAGACATGAAAACCTACAAACATTTTGGGAGTCAATATCTTTACAATGTGTATAATGTAAAAAGGAATACAAAACCGTACAAAGCACTTATATTCACAGAACTGACAATATGTATTGGCTCTTTTTTTAAATATAAATTAAGTTTGTGTGGATATTGTGTTGAGGCACAAAAGCACATCACGAGCCACTGGGGCTGCTGTTCTCATGAAAATAGTCCTGGCCTCTTAACTTCACCGTCGCAGATCATTGAGGTCAGGGAAATCCAGCTGTGGTCCTAGAGAGGGCTGGGCATCGAAATCCAAAGCTTTTATGGTACAGACTGCATTATAGACTATTCAATAGTAAATAACAAATTTCCGTTACTAAGTAGTCGGACTTAACCAGCGTCTGTGAGCCAACAGGAAGCCAAAATTACATTCCAGAAGCCAAAATTACATTCCGGAAGCTAACCGGAAGCCAAAACATTCCGTTTGCATGTTATTAATGTCTCTGCTTCGTGATTATCCTGCATTCTGTTGGTATCTGTACATAAGCCCACTTCCAGCACCTCACACAGACGGTACTGAAAAGGTTTCCAAACCGTTCAGGGATCGATATCACAGTCAAAGTATTTGTATCTAAATCTTTAAATGACACCCAGCCCTAGTCCAGGAGCTTCATAGTCACAATTGTTGCCACAATATTGGCCTTGCAGTACTGATACCTCAGGAGGTTGAAGACAAATACGCCTCTAACTCTAAGCAAGAAAGTCAGTTTGAGGATGCTGACCAGCTCAGATGTTCCAGATGTGTTTGTACAGGTGCTGTGGATGAAACTGCGTTCACATGATCAAATATGAATAATTATGATGGAAAATAATACATTCCCATCTTTAGGACTGCACAAAAGATCTTTTCCCATCATTTAAAAGAGTGCGATTTTCAAATTGCAAGTTTTAATTAATGACAAGTTTTAAGTGGGAAAACGTAACCCGATAAAGCAAAGGGTGGGAACAGCATTTACATTTTCAGTAAAATGGATATCCGGGGTAATTTTTGTGTAAAACATTTCACAAAACACATTTGCAATAAATTGAATTTGCAATATGGGTTGCAAAAAAAATCATCAATTAGATATTTTTCCCAATTATTTTGGCGTATGATGTTTTTTCATCTATATGGTGCAGCCCCACCCATATCCTACATTTTTGTATTTGTATTTTTTCATTTTAATGTCAGCTTATGTGCCCAAAATGGTCATAATTAATGATATAATGATTTTTTTCCCCATTAGAATTACACAAACTCTTCTTGTGACCGTGCCTTTAAGGCAGATATATGTAAATGACCTCTGTTCTAAATGGCTGGGTTATGCCTCACTTCAATAATAGTCTGAGCTGAAACGTCAAGATGAATGGGTGGGGCTAAACTGCTGCAGGTGGACTAATGAAAATACTAGAGATGCACAGATATGGGGGCAGATGCTTATATCAGATTCTTCACACGATCAGATCTGCTGATACATTCACTTTAATAAAATGTAGAAAGTGGAATCAGAACTGCAGAGAACTGTGAAATGTTTTCCTGTAGGATTACACATGCAGTCCTTTATTATATTTTCCAATGTAAATATTCACAAGACACATTACAGTCAGTATATATTGTTTACATTTGTTGAGTTGTTACTTTATCTTTCTGCAGTGTATTTATTGTTTATTTATTCATAGTTTATTATTATATATTGTATATTTTCTAAGGAGTGATTCAGGCTTATAATTTGCATGTTGTATGTGTATAACAAAAAAATAAATGCTAGTCAAATGAATTCAAATGCAGATATTTGAGCACTGTTACCCAGCAAATACCTACCATGATTGTGCATCCCTAGCTTTTAATGTCATCACTGAATCAATGCCTTAAAAATAGACTGTTTTTGCAGGTTACTTTCCATATATGGACTGGAGAGTTAATGGTATGTTGAAACTTTAATAACATTTACAGACATCAAATTCGTTTCTTCATGAAACGAGCCCATTAACGAGCTCATTGACTTTTTGGAATGGGAAAATCATCAAGTTGTGCTGTACCTCGTCTTTCCAGGACTGCAATTGGACTCCCCTGATCTCGGTGGTCTTCACAAAGCGGGTCCTGAAATTTCTGAAACAAAAACCCTTTCTGATTGGCTCCTTGCTGTGCGAAAGAGCAAGTCTGGAGGTGTGTTTAGGGAGTTTTATTTTTAAAAAAAAGGTCAGTGTTGCTTTGTCCATACTTCCGTAGCACCACAAATCAGTACAATCAGCTTTGTGTACTCAAGAACCACTGGCTCCAAGAAAGGTCTTCTTAATCTCCTTGCTGTCTCAGAGTTGTAAACGTGACAGCTCTAAGCTTGCTGGAGGCTGCTGGCGTTGTCAGGGAAGCCCAGGCACACCGTATGACCGTCAATCTGGACAAAATGTGTCGCTGTCCGTCTGGACGCGTAAGAACCAGCTGATCAAAAACAGCTTAGAAAAACAAAAGGCCTCCGTTTTGTCTCGTGTCGTCATGTCTATTTCTTAAGACACTGGTACATAAGCCCTCGGGGGTTCAGGACGTAGCGCTCCGAGTTCAGGAACTTGAGGTATTGCGGCACGGCTGAGCGCGGAGCTACGTAGGACACGCCTGGAGCGACTGCCATGACCTCCGCTATCTTCTGCTTCATCTCCTTGATCTCCTGCTCCTGCTTCGCAAGTTTAACTGCGGAGGACAAAAACATTTAAGCTAAATGAGCTGATGATCTCGCTGCAACATGATGCCACACTTTTCTGTGCTTTACTGAACAGATATTACTATGTGGGCATTCATAATTAGCTTGTAAATGAAAAAAAAAGCATGACATATTTTTTCTATTTTTTTCTTCTACAAATGCACACACATGCATTTACTACTGAGAAGCTGAGTAAGCTATAATAGATCTTTGGGAATGAAAAACGATATTTATTCGGAATATAAATAGAATGGGGGCAACTTATGATGCAATTCTACACTCTGTCAGTTTAGTAGTGTATTTGAAACTGGAAAGTCAATATGTAGGGACTCTAAACAAGCACTGATAATGGGATAATATGAATAAAGAATAATTTGTGTATTTATATAGAAACTACACTTAAAACAGTTCGGGTCTTGGTTCTCCATATGTAGAATTTTTGTCCCATTTTTATTGTTGTATCCAGTTCCGGCAGCTCAGTTTCCCCCAGTTACACAAGCAAGGAAGAGTAAACTTGCCAACACATGACTGGACAGCTGGCTGCACTTGGAAGATAATGTCTAGAACAATGATAACTTCTAATGCTTGAAGTAAATTCAGAGTTCTGAATAAAACATGGTTTTAAGTAAAGAAATATGGTCCCCATGCTGCTGACCTTGGGCTAGCTCCAGTTGCCTCCGGGCATCGCCCAGTGCGGAGAACAGATCCAGTTTCAGGCGGGTTTCTGCGCTCAGGTTGTACTCCAAGTGCTGAGCCTTGTCCTGCAGGGAGGAGAGTGCTGAAAGCAAAGCGTCGGCTTCCTGCTCCGTGCATCTGTGCTTCTGGAGGCTCTGAGGACAAGCAGGCAGATGCTGTGGATCAGATTCACGCCTACTCAAAGCACTATTCAAGCTGGATTAGCTCTACCTGGGCAGGTGCTGTAATTTTAGTCATTTCTACCTGGGGAGCTTTCTGATTTTTATTCAGTATGAAACAGCAGTGTGTAGTTTTTACAGACTGACAGTAATAACTGAGGAGGGATTTTAATCCAGTGTGAATCTGCCATGTGTGGTTACTACCCTCTGAAAACAGTTATAAAGCGATTTTAATCCAGTATGAATCTGCCATGTGTGGTTACTACCCTCTGAAAACAGTTATAAAGCGATTTTAATCCAGTATGAATCTGCATTATGTAATTATTTCAGCCCGACAGTAATAGTTGCAGAGGGGTTTTAATCCAGTCTGAATCTGCAGTGTGTAGTTATAACTGTGATTTAAATCCAGTATGAATTTGTAGTGTGGTTACTACAGTCTGACAGTAATAATTGAGCAGTGATTTTAATCCAGTATGAATAATGGAACAACAGTGTGGTGTATTAACTGTTACTGAGTACTTCATCCTCTACTAAGTACATCACAGAATCTCTCCAGGTAAAACGAATCCAGCTCCAATAGTGCTCACACAGATCCAGTATGGATGCACAAAGGTGTTTATGATCTGAAACTGCCTGGCAACTCATTCTGAATGTAGCTTTAGTGCTCTGTTTAACCACTCTGGACATTCAGTGTAAAACTGATGCAGTTATAGTTGGCTTTGGGTGTCAATATGAGTGCAGTTGTAAGAACCAATGAACAAACGATCAGGCTGCCTCAGTCCAATCAGAAATGCAGAATCTTTCATGTGTTTGTCCAGAGACGAGCTCGATTGGTCATAATGTGTTTGTGTTTTGTAAGTTATTCCAAACAAAAGCGACCGTGGAGGAAATGCTAGCGTTCTCAGCGATGCAGGATGGGTAGCCAGGCTAAACTTATCATATGTTTAATGGTCCACACTCCTTCACTGACCTCAAAACACACATTAGTGCTTCATTTTCCAAATGTTTTACATTTAAGTGTTTAGCTTTAGAGGCCAGTGCAGCAGTGCGTAACAGTGCATAATGTGAAATGCAATAATCCAAACACATCCATTTATAAAGCAATGAGTTTAAAGCACGAAAAAGAGCAAATCTGCAGCATGACTGTCTGTGAATTCAAATGGACCAAAAGGGGACACTCTTGAGAGCATTTATAGCACTTATATGAGCTATAAAGAGCCTTATTTCCTTTTTTCCCCCATTAAATGCCATTATGTACTTTATTTGTCTTTGATAAGCACTTCACACATCAACCATTTATAAAGTGAGACAGAAAAATACTGATTTATATTGCAAAAGAACTGCAGGTTTCTGAAAAGCATGCTTTACACACACACACACACACCCACACACACATCACCATCACTAGACATGAATGGCAAAAACAAAAAACAGAAAATGAAATCAAAAGTAAAAGCACAACCATAAGCACCGCACAACAAACAGAGCTGGTGGAGGCGCTGCCTCCATAAAGCCTCACTCAGACCACAAACGCAGCAACAGGCTCAAAACCATTCCAACGACACCAAGCCACCAACATCCACAGATGCCACGCACGAAGGATGGGAACACACAAAACCACAAACAAACATTACAACTACTCAAGAAGTGTTTGTGAACCACACATTTTTTTTTTTTTACCTCCACTTCTTTTTCTAGAGCTAGAACTCGATTCTCTTTCCCCTGATAGTCCAGCTGTAGTTGTTTGTACTCTGTGTCTAGATCTCTAGCTTTTTTCTTTAACAGCTGCATTTCAGTGTGTTCCTGCCTAGTGGATGGGAGAAAATACAGCAGTTTGAACTGACAGCAAAATCGCTTCACGGACTGCTCTGCACACATTGAAGGAAACTTTATTCGACTGAACTGGATTCTTTTGAGAGATTTTAACACACATCAGGCAAAGGTCAATAGCAAAATGAAAAGAGAGGGAAGGGAATATATATATATGTATATATATTTAAGGGCGAGCAATTAAGCAAGCAACAGTGTTTAAAAGGTAAGGAGTCTCTTATGCATGGCTGCATTCGTTTGGTATCCTTCGATTCCATTCAAAAAACTCTATTTGTCCCCGAGGAGCAATTTAAATTTCGTACCTGTTTGACGCACTACGGAGTAAAAAGGCCGCCTCGTCAAATTTTTGGGATCGAACGTCGGCGAGCTGTTTTTCCACCGAAACTCTGCTCTCGGTTTCTGCTCTGGTTTTCTTCTCCAGCATGGCACAGCTCTGTTTGTCCTTCTGCCTGGATTTTGTCAGATACTGGAGCCTGGAACGGAGAGAAAAGGGAGATTAGGAGGCACAGCAGAAGACTCCATCAGAAGATTAAACGAGCTGTAAGAAAAGTAAAGAATTGAAAGCAGATTATTGTGCCGAGGCAATTCTTTCATTCTCTCCCATTTTTAAACAATGAGATGCTGAAAGTTAGTCATTCTGTCCTGCCATACGAACCAAATGTATTTGTAAATTAGACAATTTAACATTTACATTTACATTCAACTTACTTTCTGCATGGACAGTTTAGAGTCTGCACTTTTCACCTTTTCCACTTGTTTCAATGCCTTTACATGAAACAAGATTTTACACCCAACTGTAACCATCCACTATCTGAACCACTTATCCTTAACCAGGGCTGCAGGGGGTGCTGGAGTTTATGCCAGGGGTCATGAAATAGTTGCTAGTCCATCCAGAGCTCAAACTATTCAAACCATAATGACTACTCTATAATACATAATACATATATGGACATCTACTAATTCTCTCAACCCCTTTCAACCCCTTTCACACCAAGTCTATCACTAAAAAAATCACTACTGGTTTTGACACTCATCATTATATTTTCTGTGAAAACGTTGGTTAGCACGCTCAGACTGTATGTTGGGAAAAACAACAGCTCATGATTTTTTTTTCAAAGTAATTACCATCCGTAAGCCTTCATGTATCACATCAATGCTCACCATGAAAAATGGAAATGTTCCGGTGAGCAGGTCACCCTTTAGGTGCCGAGAGCTTTTACTGATCTTATGTTTTTGATTACAGTGCACCAGCAAACTGGAATTTATTACAGGACACTTTAAAGCTCGCTTGTGTAATTCAACCATTTAAACTTGATTATTTAGTGTTTCTTGGCTTTAGTTACTGGGTGCTGTATGAGTGTACTACTGACCTCGAAACAAAAAACAACACTAACCACTACAGATTTTTGCAGACCCTAGGTTGGATATGAGTTGGGACTGTACTGGAAGATGCTGACAGTGAAAATGTTGGGGGTGAATTAGGGCAGATTATTTTGTCAGCTACTCCCTACCACAGCCCAGCCCACCCAAACCAAACTCTCTTTAGTGCCGGACCTTCTAACAGTGATCAAAATAGTGTCAGGTGCACTATTAAAATCAGGTTTCCAAACAAATCCTTTAGATGGTAGTACCTTGCTTATAAATAGGATGTGTAGAGTGAAAAGTTTACCACATATCATCCCAGCTCTTAAAATGATCTCTAAATTGCTAAAGAACCTTTGCATTGTGTGAAAGTTCTTACCTTTTAAAATATTTTTCTTGCATTACTTGCACTTTAATTAACAAAATTCATTTTATAGGTAAATAAGGTGTTTTTTTAACCACCCCCCTGACTTTTTAAAACTTGTTTAAGAATGTATGCTGGGGATGAACCCCAATTCAATTAACACCCACTCAGGGGTGGTCTTGAGGAGATCCTGACTACTTCTAAATGCACCTCTATGGCAAATGAACCTGACAAAATGGACAATGAGTGTGGACATGTTCACAGCGTCTACTAGACACGGCTTCTAGTAACCCCTCTGTTATTTTCAGTGAGTGATCTCTGAATGGTATCATAGAAGAAGGCTCACTTGTTTTGCAGCAATTCGTTTGCGTGTCTGAGCAGCGAGACTTCGGGCCGCAGGCTGTTCTCGCTGTTGGTGAGGTTACAGATGTGACTGCGGAGCTCCTGCTCGTTCTGTCGGCTCGTCTGCAGCTCCACCTTCAGTTTTCTCATTTCTTGCTCCAACCTACACCCGACATGAAAGAGTGAAGATATTAAAGGTGTAATGCAACAATCTAAACGCAAAAATTCAGCATTACTTTAGAATTTAGATGGACTATAATGAAATATAATGCTATATAATCAACTATTGAAAAAAGAAGCTAAAATAAAGGAAATAAATACAGACTAAAATAAGTAATGCCTGAAAGACATGTTCTCTGAAGACTCGTCTTTTCAGAGAGCATCTTCTCTCCTGATGCACTGATCTTCCTGCTCTACTTCTACTTAAAGAGTGTTAAAAGGTGTTTCCTCTTATTGAAAGTTGCTCCTTGTTATGTAATGTACTCTAGTTACTTTAGATTAACATGGCATGATCAATCTGCTTTACAATTCAACCTTGTAAGAATGCATATTTTATTACTTGGATATTTGTTCAGTATGAGGATTCTGAAGACTCTGGATGTTTACGCTCCTGTCTGCTCCGTCTGCGCTGGAGCTGATGGCTTTAGCATTTTTTTGCTTCTTCTCCCCTTTGCTGGTACTGATGCTCACAGAGCTCCTCTGCACTTTCGCCTGGGAGCCCTTGGAAGCTTTCTGTGCTTTAGCACTCGGGTCCTCCTGAGGTAGGTTTTCAGAGATGTCGGGCAGAGACATTGAAGCTGAACGCGCTTCAGCTCCATGAGGCTTGGACCCCGGAGGCTGAGGGTTGGAGTCTCTGAGCTTTGTGTCCCCCGAGTCTCTCTCAGTCCTGCCTTGAAGCCTGTGGAGCTGGAAGCAGTCCTCCAGGTCCTGCTTGTCCTCTGATACGATGGCATCGTTTTGACATTGGTATTGCATGGGCCCTGGTTTGGTCCTCCATTTGGATTCTAAACTCAGTGAGAATAATTTAAGACAGCATGTCAAATATCCACACTAGAGGCCACAAAATCTCACATCACAATGAAATGGGAAATTTTTGTTGCTATTAATAATTTGATATTTGAATTATAGCTCCTATTTACAACCCAAATCTTGGCACCGCGTTTGTGCTTGTGTCTGCATAAACACTCAAATAGTACCAACGCGTGGTCCTGTGGAGGTCCTGTCTACTGATAAACTGGGTAAAAAAGGGCTGATATATCATGTCACTCAAGACTTTTTTTTGTTTTAACACTACTAACACTGTCAAAGGACTGGAACCTGACCAGAGGACTGGAACCCGACTACTTTTTTAAAAAAAATCACTTTTTCTAAATTTTGATTGATATTTTGAGAATATAAGGTACACCACTTAAAATGTGATTTAGGTGCAACACAGTCAGCCATCTTTAGTTAATTATCAGTTCATTATTTCAGTTAATTATTTTAGCCAACTTTAGATCAAATCTAACTAATTTCATCCTATAACATTGTGTTATTTTGCCATATATTCTATCTACGTCTTAATTTTTAGAATCAAGATAATTGTGTTTTATAGATCAAGAATTGCTGGAATTGATCAGTTATTCCACACTGGTGCATCCCTAAGAAGAAGGAGTGAGTAAAAGAGAAGCTGTCCTTGCCTTCCACCCCCAGTTTTGGGTAGAGTTGTGTGTACGGAGGTAGGGGCTGTTGAAGGAGATGCATGTGCAAGTCACTGTCACTCTGAACCGCTTTTTGAGTGCGAAGCTTGAAGATGCTGGAGAAGTAGCATGTTGCATCAAATCCCATGTACACTAGCGGATAACCAATGCTGAAAAAAAGAACAAGGAAATGTAACATAAAGCATTCTCTGGCTTTTTTGGGGTCTTTTTTGGATCTATACACACTAAGTGCAATTGTACTGTTTATATTGTCTATATAGAGTCTCAGGTCTGATATCCACGGTCTGCACTTAAGACATGTATTGCTATTGTGTGGTATTGTTTTTATGTATTGTCACTATATCATATAGTTTCTACGTGATATTGTGAAAGTGTAGTATTGGTAATGTTTAGGGTGAGTTGCGCTAATGTGGGACATTTTTTGTATTTTTGACTTCTGTAGTGTATTGAAATGTTAAGCCAACATGGTGAGTCCAAATTACAAATAATGTCCCACATTAAGGCAACTCACCCTATTTGTTAGTATGTATTGCTATTGTGTGGTATCATTACTGTGTATTGTTAGTGTGTATTATTCTCTGATATTATTAGTATGTATTGTTATTGTGTGGTATTACTAGTGTTTGTGTTACTGTGTGTATTGTTATTGGGTGGTATTGTTATTGTGAGGTATTATTAGTGTGTGGCATTGTTATTGTGAGGAATTAGTGTGTACTGTTATAAAATTACTATTTAATGTTATAAAATTACTAAATCAAGACAGGGTTTCCTTTGGTAATATGTGAAAGCAGTATTTTGAGCTTGTCAGGAAAAAAAGTTACTGTAATACAGTCCTAAGACACAGCGTTCAGGACACAAATGGCGTGTGTTAATGAAATAATGTTCTGGCCTTTAAAATGCAGGACCTACCAGTGTGCAGCAAAGAGGTGGGAGAGGTTGGCATATGGATTCTTAAGGTCTCTCAGTCTGAGAGACGCCTCTGTATATACAAAGAGAATCCATAAGGTCACAGTGGACATGCAAATGCCCTTCTCTGGAAAAGCAAGAAAAGTGCCAGAGGCTAAATTAATTTTCATCCATCCAGATCACATAAATATCACCTGTCTCTTTCAGAAAAACTGTATTTTTTGCCCTAGGGTCACTGAAATGTGAGGTGGGCTATATGGAAAAATGTAAATATCACAATACACAAACATTTTGGAATACAAGATATATCACAGTATGCACTTTTTCTGAAATCTAAAAAGTTGAAACAAAGAAAGCATGAACCAGTCACATTGAAATAAAACTGTCTCTACAGATCTTTCATGTACTGCACGAAATGAAAGAAGAGTCATTATGTTCTTTTAATAATGAAACATGCAGTTGTTTTGTATTCTTTAAGCACACACAATATCATACGCTCAGTAAAGCATATGGGTGGGAAATATGATATTGCCATGTTGCCTAGCTGCTATTAAAGGCAAAATGACAACAAGGATATTTCTTTGCTTACCTGTGTGCCATATGTAGTTGAGTAAGACATATGTGCTGGCAGCGAAAAAGAGCCAGTGTAGTGGTACAAAAATTAAGCAGAATATGTCCAGGGTAAACGCTGCACACACAAACACCACACAGATGGCCTGGACAAGAAACAAAAGGTACTGAGGAATACACCATACTGCTGTTTGCTGACTACTGATATCAGATTATACTGATTTGACCTATTACTATCAATTATATTGGATTTATTGGAGTAATTCTCTTTTAATAATGACCACATGCCTGTAAGTAATATAATTCTTATTGTAATAAATTTTTACATAAGCCAAATAACTGAAAGTAATATGCTATGCACAGCCTATTAAAGAGAGTAAACTACTTTATTGAAGAGACAAGTTAGCTTTAAGGACAAAAGCGTGTACAAATCATAATACTAAATAGGAAAATACAGGATGAGTGTGTCCATTTCTTACTGTAAGAGATAGAAAAGAAGGAAAATTTTAAATATTCATTATCTTCATGCAATCTATCGACTAAACACTGCTACTTCAATGAGTCAAGTAACTGACTACATACAAATATAGCCTAACAGTATTTTCAGTCCAATTGGCTTGATTTTGTATTTAAAACGTCCCAAACAATGTATGACTTATTTTTAAAGGCCAACAAACACATTTCAAACAGGTGGAAATAAAGGTTTTGAAAAGTGAATGAAAAATGTACTGTGTTTTTATATACACGTGAATTTCCAGAATTGAGTATACAGCAGTACAGTAATGTAATTATTCTTTCCTGTTACTCAGAGAGTTTTATTTTGTACATTTTACAAACGAGTATTTATATTATATTATATTTTATGTTGTTCTTGTCTTTGTGTCTCTAAGTGTCTGTGCAGTTGTAGCACAAATATTTTCATTGGTATCAAGATTCTGATTCAAAGTAGTGTAGCAGATCACTGTATGGATTCTGTAAAAATATTACAGCTACTAACTGAATTAATTATGTTTCAAGTGTCTAGAAAAATGATTAATCATGTGCCATGCATTTAAAACATAAATGACATCAAGAATATCTGTGCCAGTCCTTTTGTGTCTTTGGTGTACATATGTGTTACCTGTTATAGTTGACTGCAACCTTGATTGTGTGAATTTAACTGGAGAAACACATTCAACTCAACAAATACCATGTAATCACAAGTAGTAATGGAGTAATCCAAGAAATGGATCAATAATAATCAACATCTGGCCTAAACAGACCACTTTATATTTACATTCTTGAACAGCTCTATACACTTTATATTTAATTTATAAAGATCTTTTAAGTAGCTGTTTGTGGTTTTTAAACTGCATTAGTTAATCATGATTTTAGTCAAAGGTAATGCAAGGATTTTGAAATGCCTCTAAATTGAGTTTACTCTGGTTGACTGTTTCTTTCTAATCAAGTTTCTTTCCTGTGAATTGTCTAGTTCGTAGAGGTACGTGTGGGTTTCACTATAATGTAGTAATCCCACTACAGTTTTGAGTAAGTCCCCCAATACTGTTTTTTTGTGAGTGCTGGTGAAAGTGCAGCACATTCGGTAAATAAAATCACCTACCAGTCCATGACAGTGGAACGTGGTGTAGACGGTTCCAAGGAAAAGCCAACAAGGCCACAAATATTCCAGTCTGAACTCAAGAATAAAGTCAGCCAACAACACCAAGATCCAAACTATCATGAACTTCAGGAAAGAGTATGCACTGAAAAAAAGAAATGTCATAATCACTGGGAAATAATGGAAGAGAGTACAGATGAACAATATGGAAGAAATATCAGTATCGCGATTCTACTGCTACTTCTTGTGATCAGCTCTTATAGTCTATAAATATTGTTTCAAATAGTTAATTTACTCCCCCCATCCATACAATCCATACATGGAAGACCAAGCAACAAAAACAGCCCGTTTTCTAATTCAGTTTTGTGATGTCACAAAACACATTTAAATATACCCTCTTACTCTCAGTTTCAGAAGTTACTCCCTTGTGCAGCAATAACTGCAACTAAACATTTAATGGAATTGCTGATCAGTTCTGCATATCGGCTTGGAGGAATTTTAGCTCATTCCTTCTTACAAAACATGTTCAATTCTAGGATGTTGATGTGTTTTGTCAATGAATTGCTTTAGATTTGCTAGTGTAATTCAGAATTGATTGTTCCATCAAGGATGGTAAGCTGCCCTGGCCCACATGCAGCAAAACAGGCCCAAACCATGATACTACCACCACCATGTTTCATAGATAAGGCTCTTATACCGGAATGTAGTGTTTTCCTTTCTCCAAACAACACACAAAGCAAACAGATCTATTTTGATCCCAATCATCTGCAAAATAATTTTCCTAAAAGTCTTCGGGCTTAGATGTTATCCTGGGTTCCTCACAATTACATGTCTTACAAACTATCACAAAGGGCACAAACTATTACGAGAGTAATAATGGTCTTTCCACAATTTCTATACAATCTTTCTGACTGCAGATTGGTAGAGTGCTAACTCTTTAGAGGTGGTTCTATAAACTTTTCCAGCCTGAACTGCTTTTCTGAGGTCCTCAGTGATCTTTGTTTGTGCCCTTCACAAATATGAGACTTTAATAGATCCCTGTTCTTTAAATAAAACACGACCCTCACTCACACTTGATGATCATTCCATTGAATGAAAAGACCTGGCTCCAATTTTATCTTCAAATTAACTGCTAATTTTAGAGGTTTATATACTTTGCCATTCAAAGATATGTAATATTGGATAATATTTGACAATAAATAAATGACTAAGAAAAATATTTTTGCCACATTTGTTTATTTGACTTCTTATCTACTTCTAGGACTTGAGTTTGATATTAAAATCTGATGATATTTTAGGTCATGCAGAAATATAGAAAATTCTAAAGGGTTTGTAAACATTCAAACCCCACTCTCATTTCAAACACCTAAAGTCACTTTTTAAAAGCTGAACACATTTTAATATTAAAACTAAAATACTGATTAGAATTTTTTATTGCATTTAAATTCTTTTCTTCAAACACATTTCTGTTCTACATTTAGAACAAATTTCACAAACAGAAGAGCAAACAAAAACAAAGTGCGCTCTCCTTACTCTTCGCTACCATTGAATCGTCCTTCCTGAACATGAAGTGAATGGACAGCCTACAGCCCAGCATCCTTTGTTTAAACTTATGAAGCATAAGAGAAAGCGAAATGTCGAGTTGAAACAAATAAATAAACAAACAAAACAACGGGGACAAGATGCCTATATGATCCTTTAAACAGCATTATCATAATGAACGTACAGCCTATTGTTTTGATTTCCTTTGTTCTTGCGCTCTGTCTTCAGTATCCTTTTGTGTTTGGTAACCATGGCAACGTCTGATTCCCTCAGCAGCATCAGCATCAAATAGCAAGGAGGGCAAGGAGTCTAGCAGATCATTTTATAT
>JBBJLR010000160.1:2762971-2783832 GCA_037577145.1 Brachypetersius gabonensis
AGAGAGAGAAATTAACCAGGCCCTCCAGCACCAGAGCACTAACCTGACGTGTTTGCTATTTATGGAAGGATGAAATCACCTGTGATGCTCACATAGTCTGGTATAAAATTGCAAGCCTATGTTTGATATAAAACACTAACACTTTCAATAAAATAAACATCGTATTATTTGAGTATATTTGGGACTGAATCATGAAACAATCAGTGATGTTGGATGGTTTCCAACATCAACCCCCACAACATCACCCCCCCACCCCCCCTCCCACTCCCCCCAACCAATCCAAGGACCAAAACACAAAGAAACCACAACACACCATGGATCAACTGTTTCTTATTGCAGGCAACCAGAGACCCAAAATAAACGAAAAAATTAATCCATCCTCGTTTCTTTCGGGACTCTGCGTCCCGAAAACACTGAAGACCCTCGTTATGAGAAATAAACAATAAAAGTGGAGCTGACAGGCTACCAAGGGGGACGGGGGAGGGGGGGGACGGGGGGACAGATATTCACAGACATCCATTAAGGTAATGGTGGCCATGGAGGACAAAGGCTCAAGTTGGCTTCGCATCTGAATTCTCCCGTTCCACCTTAAATGCCTAATTGCTGCACATTTAAGGGGGTGCTGCAATATTAGGACATGAAACCCAAAAACCGCAGTTTCTCGTTTGTGTTGATGGAAGAGCTGATTTTAATACGCCTCCGTTATTATCGATCTGATCAGAATTTAATCGATACATGTCTACGTCTGTCACAAGTAACCAGCCAAGCAGGAGGCCACTGATAACACAGTCGAGCAGAAAAATCACGACAACAAAAACAACAACAAAGCCCCTCTACCTCTCTGAGAGCTTCTCTGTCAGTTTGAGCTTCTTCATCTTCCGCAGCCTGCCGATGTCCATGCAGCGCTTCTTCATGTTACAGCTTCTGCTCCTCTAGTGATGGTGATGATGAAGATGATGAAGGTGATGGTGGTAGTGATGATGATGGTGGTGGTGGTGGGAGAATGGCGCTGTGGAGACAGGTGGGATCATGTAGAGGAACCTGAGGAAGAGGAGGAGGAGGAGGAGGAGGAAGAGCAGAAGGAGGAGTTGCTTTGTCCATTTACTGGATGGGGACGGAGACGCACACGCAGACACACAGAGCAGACGAAGACTCAGACAGACAGACAGACGTCATAGAAGGTCCAACATTGTAACATTTTCTAGTCCGTTTACATTATTTGAAACAAAAATCATATTTTTTTGTTTTTGCTTTCCCAGTCCATTTCTATCGACTGGAATTATGTAAGCTGTTTTTGCAATATGCAGATGATCTCGGTTCTGATTGGCTACCTATTATGTCTCGTCCAGGGCTGAGATGCTCAAAACACGTTGGTAGCTCTGGGCAGAAATCCTCAGGGACAGCAGTGAACAAGCATGAAGAAGCCACTCAATAAACAAGCAAACAAACACACAGTCAGCCAATTCTGTCAGGTGCCTGGATCGTTTGCAAGGCTGCAGGGACACATTTGTTTTCATAAATCCAGGCATGTTTAATCTTCCACTCCAATAATTCTGCCACACTCTGTATTAGTCATATGTTAATATGCATGCATGGTTGTGAGGTCACAAACACAAACCAGGCTGGTTTTGGCAGCTTGGTTTCTATATAGGGACTATGAGAGAAGTCACAAAAAGAAAAATATTAAAAGGAAAATAATTAAAACAATAATAAATGCCCCCTTTAATACCTACTTTACATGAGCAGTGTATTGTTTTTTTCAGAGGGAACTGTTTTCCTTCAAGAGGCTGTATGTAATTTTGTATAGGATTATGTCTTCACTCTCATTAAACTATTACAATTTTATTAGGTGTAAATCATTTAATGAACCATAACTTACGTTTTGTTAATAAAGTCAGAATAAATATGAGTAGAATCTGCTTCAGGTTCAGCACTCTGACTTTCTGGGTTTGGGGTCCATTTATCCATTTTACTCGTCCAAATCAAAATCCTCAACATGTTCAATTGCTGCAAACTTCATTACTCTGATTGTGCAAAAAGACATCTTCTGGATTTATTAACTATACTTCAGTTTTGTTAACATTTTAATATGAAAAAATGATAAAAGCCAGCTTTGCTCATGTTTACCAGGGGTACCAATGTTTGCGATACTGCACAGCAATTTTATTAAGCATCCACAATAACCAGTCAACCTACATGTTTATATGTAATGAGGTGGGAGCAATATTTCAAAACTATTTCTCTTCCATTTAGACAAAAATGTTTCAAGTCAATCTTTATACATATACTACATATACGTGTAACTTTCTTTACGTTATAGATTTCTGTGAGAGGGCTTTCAAAGGCATTAAATACATCTGGTTACACCACTTTTACTCAAGAGTAGAAAGCATCACACAATCTAACCATTTCTCAAACTATATATATTAACAACATAATTATGCAAAAACTGTGCAAAAGCATTAATATTTCATTTTAAGCATCTAACTGCCTTAATGACTGGTCCAATCCTGTCAGGTAACAGTAACACCAGTCTTCTGGGAGAGTCAATGTTAGCCCACTCGTCAATAACTCTGATCTTCATGTACAAGCAAAAGTGTTGACACTCCCAGATTTCAGGATGCGCATTTAGAGTGGGTGTATGCGTATGTGCAGGTCCCTGGGACACTGACTGACCAGCAAAATCACTAAACTGAAATCCCACATCATTTAAAAATGAAACAACAGGTGAAAAGTTAAAATGTTCATGAACACAAAGTGAATTGAATTGTGGTTTAGAAGAAACAGGATCTCAATGGATTGGTGCAGTTCTGATAAAACTGATGTTATTAATGCAGTGGGAAACAACCAAAAACAGATTTTTTTGGGGGGGCAACAATCCATTGCAACATTTTTCACTTGTTTCAGTTTTATTCGGCAGATTAATTAACTAAAACAAGCAACACTTTGCAGCCACACATTAATGCAGTAATTGTACCCAGAGATAACTGCTGTGTAATTTCTATTCTTTCAGCTATTTATATGCATTTTCCACTGCAAAACTGCAGCACTTTTAGAACAAAGTCATTTAAAAATAAGATAAAGCCACTGCACAGACATCCTTAGCCCAAGTTGGCAACAGGCTATAGTTAAAAATGAGCCTCTTAAATAGTGGCAAATCCGCCTGGACTCACAAATGGCAGAAGACCAAGAACAAATGAACACAATAAGCTCCACAAAGTAAAGTCTTTGCAGGCATTATTGTAGATTTGTTCTGTCTTAGATGTTCTTTATTGAAAATGTGTGAATCCAGAGACACTATGGCTCAATACTGTGCAAATATAAAGAAAAGATAAGATTTCTATGCTTATTTCTGGGTGATGGGAAATGAGTTTTGGTCCATAAGTTCTCCCACTTTCTCCTGCAGTATCTGCACAACTTCAGCCAAAATAAAAACATGTGTGTCGTCCAAGTCCTGAATAATGAACTTCTTCCCCAAGGCCGACGTCTCATCCAGATACAGAAGGAACTGCTTCATGGCAGGGTCACTATGAGACGACATACATACAGATAAAATGTTGTTAGATAAGATATTATCCCCACAGGTGGGAAATTTGCATTGTTACAGCAGAAAGTAGAAGCAGCAAATTAGAATAAAAACTAACAGTATAATATAAAAAGTACACTACACAAATAATACAAAAATACAAATATAGAAGTTTGTGACTGAGTGTGTATGTATGAACACAGTGGATATACCTGTATAAGTATATGTATGTAGCCTATGTACACATTGGTCATAAGCAGTGATGGGAATAACGGCGCTATAAGTAAACGGCGATACTTTTTTTTAGTAACGAGTAATCTAACGAATTACTGTTTCCTCCTTTACAATGCCGTTACCGTTACTGACTAAAAAATGCGCATTACTATAACTGAAAACAGTGAAGCGGTTTTCATGCCAGCAGCGTCTCTCTCTTTCTCTGGGGGGTGTGTGTGTGTGTTCGGGGCGGGACACAACCAGTGATGATGATGTGTGTCTGTAAACACGTGGTGTAACTGAGAACGCGATGATTGGCTTAGATTTGTGCGGGCGCTCACACACAAGCACACGCGCGGTCAGTCAAATTTGAATTTGATAATTGTCTCTCACGTTGTCCCACAACAACATTAAAATAGTGTTGATTAATGTACAATGTTTTATATTTATTTTATAGTTGTATTAAATTCGATTTTTTTTAAAGTAACACAATAGTTACTTTGCCTGGTAATTAGTTACTTTTGTAATGATGTAACTCAGTTACTATTTGTGAGAAGTAACTAGTAACTGTAACTAATTACTTTTTTAAAGGTACGTGCCCAACACTGGTCATACATGTATGTATATGTGTGTGTGTGTGTGTGTGTGTGTAAACACTGGATATACAAACAGATATAAATTCGGTTGCTTGCAATTAGAAAAGGCTTACCATTCTACAAGAACTCCTTTCAAGACGTTCACCATCTTTAAAAACGATGGATCAAATCGCAAACCACTGATATAATGCTCTCGATCTACAAGGGGAATAAAGAAAACACTGTCCCCAAATGCCTCCATAATCCCTTTGAAGTGTCTTATGACCTTAATGGTGCTTAATATGCATTTTTAAAAAAAAATCAATTTGGGATTAAAGTACAGTTAACTACTGAACACACAATTCACTTAATGGATGACAAGCCCAACATTACAGAACTCATATATGCATTACATGGGATGTACAGCCAGTGAGATTCGGGTTTTGTGCTGGTGTTAAATAACTAATGCAAATGCAAATGGTCTTCAGATAGACTTGAGCTTAGTTTATAATTCGTGTGCTCATATTATGCTCACCTAACGCTACACAGTATGACTGACTCCTTTTAGACTCAGAACTGCGCTGTATTTCAGTGGAATGTCAATATTTACCATTCCAGAAGTATGGGTTTTACTAAATTACTGTCGTGGTGAAGAATGGCGAAATTTAAACTCCATACTGAACGTCCTGAGTAACCCAGGACGCGTGTATTCTTTATAATGACTTATATACATGTGTTTAAAGTTGTTAAAAGTGGCTAAAAGTGTCAAAATGATTACATTTATGAAGACTATGTACTTACATTGCGTTCCTTTTGTTGCTCAGTACAGGCTCTGCTTCTCACAGCCTTGTTTGGTGTTTCCAATACAGTAGCGCCACCTGCTGTACTGGAGTTCGGTGCGTATGTGAGAGAGTGTAGTCCTGTTTCTCTGTTCTCACGCTTTACTACAGTATGTACTGGAACAGCTGCACTCTCGCTACTTTATTCACCCTCTAAACACTTTACTGCTCCAACATGAAATGTCTTTGTGCAAAAGTCTGTGATCCCTCGAGCAGAAATGCTGTAGCTGTGGATCGCTGATTCATACCCTACATGGACCAAAGTATTGGGACACGCATGATAGTCATTAAAATCAGGTGGCCTCTTACTTCCAGCCAAGAGCAATCCTAGTGCTTCAGTAGACCAAAACATTTTGTACAACGCCATGCTTCCAACTTTGTGGACAGTTTGAGGGCGAACCTTTTCTTTTCCGGCATGACTGTGCCCCAGTGCACAAATCAAGCTCCAGCCCTTCTCCATATTAAAGTCTATGTATTTGAATACAGTGTTATTAAAGTCCCTGTTGGTGTAATGGTCAGGTGTCCCAAAAGTTTTGTCCATACAGTGTGTGCAATATTTCAGGCTAAATTGGCTACCCTATCCAAATAGTGTCCACCAGTAAATTACGTGACTCTTGTCTAATAAATAAATCATTAAAAAGTGTTTTCTATTTATGACAGGGTTGACATACTCAACACACCTTGCCTACTCTTTTCCATATTTGTTTATGCATAATTTGAAAATCCCAGAAGCTCTTTACATTGTTTAAAAATGCCATGATGAATGTCTCATTGAAATGGTTCAGAATAACCATATTACAATGGACTAAATACAATTCAGCTATAAATCACTTCCCTATTAATACTCCCAATTTCAAAAGAAATGTTGGGTAAACTGCTGAACATGTGCACATAGTCTACACATGTATACATTTAATAGAAAACTTAAAAGGGAAAGGGAATTTCGCTCAGTGTCCATATGTACAGACCCATCAAAATGTGCATTTTATAGTGCATCAGTTCCAAGACAGCAAGGAAAAGACTTTTTATTTGTTTTGCTTAAGTGCCAGCGATGCTTTTTGGCAAATGTTTAAAAGGGAAATCCAAGTCAAGGATTTATGGCCTTAAGGTACACAGTTTGCAAAATACTGAGTTTGTACAATTCCACATCTACTCTAGACTGTACATTTGAGGTAGGGGTATGAAAAAAGACTAAAGAGTCAAACAAGGCATCCTTAAGTACAGTCATCTATTTTTTTTTAAGATGTGTTAAAAAGATTAAATAAAAATAAATACGATGTTAACTGTTAGGAGACATTGTCATAATTTAAATGAAAAATTTCCACAAATTAGGAGTTAATATGTAGTGGCAGAAGATGTATAGTTTCTACACTCTAGGTGGAATCATGGGAAAAATATCTTTACTCTGTTAAAACTCCCAAAATTATTTTAAAAACAGCACCAAAATAAAGCACTGTGATTCATTAAAATGGCTGACATTTTCTCAATTGTGTCCCGTATGTATTTGATGAAGAACATAGACGAAGACAACTTGAACAGCAGTGAAAGAATTCAGTTGAACATCTCTCCCCCAAGAACATCCTGGATGAACTGTAAGCTACGTTTGTACAGAAACGTGTCCTTCTTCTCAGGTTTGCAGATGTTGAGATGGTTAACATCTACTTCAATCAGGTCACCAATACCCAGATCTGAAGGAGGAAGAAGGGTTTTGGTGCAGTGAGTAAAAGTCTATGATATACAGTTCTGGAGAAAAAAAAAAAAGAGGCCACTGGAACTTCACTGCTATCTTTGAATATGACAAACATTCCATGCCAGTGTCTGTTAAATTCCTACATAAGATGTGATTCAGGTGAATGAGGTATCATTCTGCTTTATGAGGTACTGATTAGTGATCACCTGAATTACATCTTATTTAATGAGGAAAAGTATAAAACACTGCTGTAATCAACACTTTCCTCTCACACTAAGACCACTTGGATGGTAAAACACTACTAGAAGTTCCTCAAAGGTAATTACTGCCAATTGGTTTAAGAGTGAACGGGAGTTTTTTTTTTAATTATTAAAGTTCTGTAAATGCTGCATCATTTCTCTTATCTTGGTGTTTTGTCATTTCCTTTAAAATGATGCATTAAATAACAATAAAACTGGTAAAGCTGTTCAGTTTTTTTGCAGTGGTCTCTTTTTTCCCCCCAGAGCTGTAGACTGAGCTTAATAGGACATTTACAGATTGCCAAAAGAAAATGTGAAGGACATGAATGAATGCGGTGGTTAACAGTTTTTTTTCTGTCTTTAGTGTTCTGTCACAGACTTGCCTGCGGTCTGTGCAGGAACAACCACCAGTTTTATCATTGGCCCGATGGATGTGGGTAGAGTTTCTGCAAAGCTCAAGATCTTGAACTCCTGGTCTTTGGCAATGCTGATGAAACGCTCATTCAAGTCCCGCAAGGCTGGCGAGTCTGTAAAGTTGGAAGGGTAGACATTTGTCAATACCAGCATGCGAAAGAGTAATTATGATATTTAGGGAGAAAGAAAGCACATCAAACCTCGGCAAAGCTCTTTCACTTCTATGGAGGGAAACAGGAGATACCTCACGTTTACCGAGTACTCTGCCATGAAAGTGCCATGGTGAGGCACGCTATAGAACAGGACACCCTTTGTGTTCTTGACCAGCGGACTCAGGTCAGGATCCTTCGAGGCATCCAAGAGCATCTTTTTCACCAGCAAACCTAGTCAATATCAAACTGAGGTGTAAACCATGCATGCAAAACCTACATAAAGCCACACCTATTAAACTATTATTATAATAAAGCCATAACTATTAAATTATTAGCAACCAAGCCATTTCAATGAAAAAAAAATGCACGGTCTAGTACATTACTGTGCAAAAGTCTTGAGCCACCCCTTATTTCTTCATATTTTGCTTCCAGAGATCCAGACCTTTTAATGTGGTCCTGAGGAACAGTTCTCCAGGCTTCCTGGAATGTTTTTGTTTAAGACACACAGTCACCTACGTATGAATCATTCAAGCAGAACAAAGAGCATCTAACTGAAGTCCTGAACCAGTGAAGAAATAGGAGCAGATGATTCCAGATGATCAGGTGGTGATCAGTATACTGGTGGTGATGAATGCTGAGTGGGTGGAGCTCCTTTATCTAGGCTCCTTGTATCTTTAGGCACTTTGCAGCCTGTCACTGTAAAACATTTGTTCCCATTTCTTTAATTTAATACGCTCAATATGGCAAAGATAACAGTTTGACCAAAATAAAACCAGCCAGGTGATTCAAAGCAAAATATACAGAAATGAGGGCACAAGACTTTTGCACAAGACATTTTATATTTTAAATTAAAATACACAGACATGTATTAAAGAAACAGTAAATTACATTAAATATGCCATGACAAAGAGTTATTAGTCTTATGTGTCTCATACGTACTTTTCTGCTTCTCTATTAGGCAAATCTAGTACCTAATAACTGTTACCCGGTACTACTCAATCATAGTTCCAAGCAAGCTGAGGAGGTACCTAAGTGTCAGGTGAAAACACTACTGACTACTGGCTGTTTAAAAAGTACTGAAACAATCAACATGGGCCGTGTTGTCCTGCCATTTTAATAACACCAGCCTACTATAGTGACCATTAATTTCCATCCACAGAACAATTCACTAAATATAAACTAAATATAGTTTCATCATTCAGCACTGATAATGTGTTTGTTACATGTCAGTACTATGCAGTGTAAATGTGACTTAGAGGACCACATTTTTGTTCATGTGAGTGATGGATGCCGGTTAAGTTATGACCCACCAAGAACTAACCTCCCATACTGTGAGCCACCCAGACCACTGGCCTCTCTCCCACTCCAGCAGCCTTCAGCTTTTTCAGCAGGTCTCGACTCCGATATGCCAAGGACTTCCTAAAAGTCATAAACACCAACATGTACAGACAGGATTTACAGGTACATAGGGTTAGTTCTACTAAGAATCTTGATAAAATGCTTTGTAAAATCAACACGCTGTTTTGTGTTTACCTCTGGTTCTCAGCGGGGCACTTGGCCCTCCAGTCACTGAGATGGGTGTCATACTCCACAGACAGGATTCTGAGATTGGGACAGTCTGCTGCCAACCATGACTGCAGGTCGAATGGGATTGAAACCAATTAAGAGAGTTGTGAAAAGAAAACACTAGTAAGTAAAAGATTTCTAGCTGTTTAAACACTCTACCTTAGGCCAGCACTCAGTGTAGTCTGCTTGTACAACCACAGACTTTTCACCCTCTGTCAAATCACAGTCCTTCTGTCGCCACGTCTTAAAAGCAGCTCCCAGAAGTCCATGGACAAAGAGAACATCTGCTTTGATGGGCTGACTGAGTTAGAAATGAAAAGGAAGGACAAAGTTAATCAGGAGCAAATACCACCACCTGTTGGGTAGGAGAACACGTCAGAATCAGAATCTGTAAACTTTATTGATCCCAGAGGAAATTATTTGTTTCGACTGCACAGACACAAAGAAACACAAAGACAATAACAATTAAAGCCAAATACAAACACTCGTCAAAATACGCAATGCTATTAATTCAAAATGCTGCAGTTGGTAAAAGAGGTAGATAAAAACACTATAGATAAATAACTTACTGCTAAGTAATATACTAATTAACACGAATAGTCATTTTTAAATGATTAAAAAATAAAAATGTTCACCTGGTGCGGCAGTGTGGATGTAAAACGTAGACCCCGTCATGGTACTTCTGTACCTCAGCATCTCTGTCCAAGTTAGCTAAAGCACGAGCAGCATGGGACGCCTGCATTATGTGAGGTGACTGCACCATCTCAGCCAGGACAGACACCCAACCTACAGCAAGAACCCAACACAACAAGCAAAAAGAACATACACCTGCCAGTGAACATCTCAAGCAAAACTGGAACTTGGATGTTAAGCTCAAAGCAACATTTTATGATGTGTTTTCTAATAGAAAAACAAATGAAGCCACTTCTGTCTGTTGTGAAGACTTAGACAACTACTATTACAAGACAGACTTTGTCTCTCAGTGTGAATCTACACAGCCATTCAGATGATGAAGCTCCGACAATAATTTTTACATTTTGCAGGAACATGTGAAAGTAGTTTACCAAATTGATCAAAGGAAATAAGCACTAGCAAAAGTGCAAATAACCCATGAGAGAGTA
The DNA here is from genome assembly GCA_037577145.1 of Brachypetersius gabonensis. Taxonomy (NCBI): domain Eukaryota; kingdom Metazoa; phylum Chordata; class Actinopteri; order Characiformes; family Alestidae; genus Brachypetersius; species Brachypetersius gabonensis. The sequence goes on from JBBJLR010000160.1 coordinate 2,773,307, forward strand.
ACTACGAAGATTTCAACAGCTCCGAAATCTGCTTCTGATGGTCTGTGCAACTCTGGGCAATTCGGCAACTAAGACGAACCTGACTGCACAATGGCTGTGTGCAAGTTCTCGTTCAGCGCGAGGTTTCCAATGATGCGCACAATGTTGCGCTGAATCTTCTGAGAATCCGTCCGAAGGTGGTAGGCCCTCTGCAAAAGCTGCAGCCCTCCATTGGCCACAATGTGATCACAATGACTCAGGACCTTTGCAATGTTGAAAGACATAACAGTTCAAATAAAATGTATGAAAAATGATCATTAGGAATTTTCAAAGAAATCAGTCAGGACAGATCCCCTGCCATGCGGACGTCCTTTTTATAAAAATGTAACAGTGCACTACATAAATCGGATATTTGTAATATAATTCAAACGGTACTAACATTTACTTCCTGAATGTATTATAGCAAATGAAATAAAAACGTATTGTGCCATGGGCAGAAGTTTGATCCATAAGTGTTATTTTCCAAAGTCTGTTTGACTCATAAACCCTTAATCTAATCTAAGTGACTGGGACCAAATTAGAGTTTGTAACACTTTCTGACTGTAGTTTTCACTGCTTGAAATGTTAAGACGAGATCCATAAGACCAAGAACAGTTTTGAAAAATTCCATATAGCCTGATGAAGTATGCAAGGCAAAACATCCACAGTAGGGTCAACTTTTCAATTACAACATCAACAAATGTGTGTTTTGTGCAGGAGCATGTGACTTTTTCGGAACTGGGATCAGGAGAGGAAATGTGGGATTGGTGCATCCCTAAATATAATCATAGTATTGTGGAACTGTAAACGTGTGAATGAGTTTGTGTTTACCTTTGAGTGCTGCACCAGGGCCTGCAGACAGAAAGACTCGACCTTCTCAGAGGGAATGGTGGTGAGGCTCTGAGCATAGGGCAGCCCATTCCCCCCAAAACACCACAGACCACCCTAGAGGTGCAACAAATACATTTAAGACTATTAGGACATTAATAGACAATGAATATTACATTTTACTGAAATTACATTAAATTCAACTCACTAAGTCTTGCCTACAGAGTGACATCTGGGTTGGCACCCAACATTCTTAATCCTGTCATTCAGGCTTACATTCAGAATCAGAATCAGAAATTGCTTCCCACAGGAAATTCCTACGTGTTCTTCTCCAAGGAACATCGTTTGGCTCCTCAATCCCAACGTACAAGGCAAACCCAGTCCAGACTGGTCTCATTTGTGGTTCTCCTCTGGTGGAATGACCTGCCAGAGCAGCAGAACCTCTCTTCCTCGCTTCAACCCCACCGAAAACTCATTTATCATTTATCATTTATCTCCTCTCCTGATATTCTATCTATCGTAAATCACAGTTGCTTATCTGATTATGCTCACATCCAAGTTTCAAGTTTCATTGTCAAATACAGATAACAATGTAGCATCATTACTGTAATGAAACTCTTAGGCTTGTGTTCCCCCAACTTTACATAAATATATAGAAAAGTATAAAGATAAAAAAAAGGATTTAAAAGTCGCTTTGGATAAAAGCATCTGCCAAATGAATGTAGTGTAATTTACATTTTGATTTGGAAGACCGTCACTTCTATAGTATAACATAATGTACAACTTCGCTCCAGTACAGGCAGGATCCCATCACAGTTAGAGAGTCCTCTAATTACAGGTTTAAATGCAATAGATCAATGTATTATTTTGGCCGATCTGTCTGTCAATTTTGTTACATAATTAATGTAAGTTAGGTAAGTGCCTTTCTGTTGTATTTGAATGCTCTGCTACACCTGTATCAAAAAGAATTATTACGCATAAACCATTATGCTACACATCATTTTAATGTTTTACTTCTTTGATTCATGTTATTTAAAGAAGCAACTCATTTTTTTAAAGAGCAAATAACACATTCCTTTGTATTTTTTGACTAAAGGGGCTGGCAAAAATTGAGCCTTCAGCAGACACTGCTGGCAGGTGGTCTGAAGTATACATCCTGCGCATAATACAAAGCAATATCCTGCTCCGTTTACACTTGCTTGACACAAAAGGCTCAGAGCCTCTGGTGGTCCAGTAAAAATAGACACGTCTGTACTGCATAGTGTTTGAGTGACTGCGTCTCACTCACCCTTTGAGAAGCAAGTGACTGAGCACTCTCTCTCAGCGCAAGAGAGGTGAAGTACTGCACACACTGATCCACTTCTGACTGAGACAGAGAGGCGAGCAGCTGCCTCAGACCATCTTCTATTAGATACTCCTAACAGCACAGTCCATTATTAGTCCATTAATACAAACAGAGACCACTGGAGGAGGCACTGTTCAGACATACATTCTGAATTTAACATACTGAACAAACTGTATTAAAGTAATCAGACCATTAATGTACAAGTTATGATGACAGATACTCACATCCTCCACTTCAGGCAGTGGGGGTGGGGGGAGAAAGAAGCGCAGGTCCACCTCAGGCGTACGGGCCAGTCCGATAGCAGTGCGGTGGTCTATAGCCTGTGCAGCTGTCCGGTACTGGTAATCTGAGACAGATAACAGGACAATAAATAACCACACAGAAACAAACTTACACACGGTGATGAATAATGAGGTACCAGTCATCTATGGCCAAACTGAACAGACAAAGACATCAAATATAGGAGTCCATTTAGAACCAAAGACCAGGTTGGTTACAATTTGACTAGTTGGTTATTTCATTCTTAATTGTTTATTTTTCCAAGAGAATTGTAGATTCTGAAACTGAAGTCTGGAAGCATCGGTCTACTTTACTGAACATACTTTTCAGTAATAAAAGACAAAACTCAGGTATTACTGGAGAGCCTCTGGTGGGCTCACTTCAAAACATGCAAAAATCATTTAAGGTGCACATCCTAGTAAGGATTAAGCAGTTACAGAAAATAAATGAATAAAGGAATTTTAAAAGGGATCAACATGCTAAACTGTAAACAGCCATTCTTGAAAAATATTAACTAATTTCCGCTGTTAATAACACTTGTGTTGTCATTTATAATAACACTGTATGAAAGTCACCTGTGCAAACTGTTTAAAGCCATTTTTTGTTCAAGATTGGTTGTGTCTGTAATAAAGTGAACACAGGTTCGGTTCCAGATTCCTCCTCGGTTCCTCCAGCCGTTGTCTGGATTAGTGAAACTCCATCAGCAGCTCCTGATTTAATTTAATTTAATGAAGGACTGATTGAGTCAGACCAGGTTTTTGATGGAATTTACAGTAATACTGGACTTCCACAAGGAACACACTGATATACTTAACGTAACACAATATTTATATATTCATATTTACTGCATATTTACACACTGTTCATCTAAACAGTCTTTACATTTGATTTTTGCTGGTGTCTAAGTCCTGGTGCACAGGACTGTCCTTTCAAAACATTTCTTCTGCATATGGATAAGCCAGTATTATGGAAATTCAACACACACTATCTCTAAAAATATACCTCTATCTCTATAAGAATGTTGAATTTCACCATTTCCTTTTCTCACCTTGCCAGTGATGATTGTGTGCCAGATCCAGTATTGCCTGCAGTCGCTCGGCCCGAATGTTAGATCGGGTTTTCTTCAGCAGCACCCACAGGGCACACTCATGAGGGTTTGCATCCAGGTGGCACAGACGCTCTAACACACACACACACACATTAACACAATTTAAATACATATAAGGGGAGTAAAACGTTTCAGTCTGAGAGAGGTGCCCTGGCTTCACAATGGCTCACAACTGGTTTCACATTAATTCTAAATCCAAATGAACTAATCAAACTGATTTATGATTAAATGTAGTATTTTATAAACACGCAGGAGCATGACAGTATACTTCTTAGATAGATACTGTTGCCTGGTTTTGCATCCTCACATATTCTGTTACTACGCAACTCTTCATGAATTACTTCTTGAACAATCACAAATCAATTTAATTGCTGTGATTCCTGTTCCCCTTTAACTAGAAAATACATTAAAATACCAAACATCAGCACAGGACATTAGTTTAAAAAGTGTTGCGGCTCCAATAACACATCATTAAAGTTCATTATAATGATTATTTCAACAAAAGAAAAATCCCCAGATGCTCATGAAAAGTCAAACCTAACTATGAAGAGGGAGTGAAGAGACTACAGTTCTGGGTTGCTAAATACTTTGCATTACTCTACTATAGCGGAGTTCTTCTACGTCAAAAGCTACTCTGCATGTTCAAACCTGACGTCCTCAAATGTGCAGCTATTAAAAAGAAAAGCAATCGTTAGACCACAGTGTACAGCTATAGGTACAAAAATGTGTGAGGGAAGGTCCAGCACATGTAGGCCAGGTGTTTCCTGATAAACAAGCAAATTTCAGCCTGTGAACTCAGTCCATCAGCTAATGTGTGCATCATGATAATCTTCCTGTGGGGTTTGCTCTCAAAGAATTAGCAGGAGCTGTAAATGTCACACATGGCAAATCATGCATGATCACCTGACTCAGACTGATTCAAAAGACTTGAAAAGAAATGTTTAAATGCTTTAAATAGATTTCTCAATAGGCTGTAGACCGACAAAGAAATTGAAGAACAAACTACTGAGCAAAACTCAATGTTAATACTGTCTCACCATCTAGTGGATGTTGAAGTACTCGTGATGAAATTTCTATTAATTTCCGCGCTGCTTTATGGAGCTCCTTCTTGGTTTTGTATGCAAGACCTGAAAAGTCATTATAAATACACATATCTTAGGTTACAATATAGTCATCTCAAAGAACTCGACACACAATGATTTGTGATACTGTTTGATTGTTTAACCATATTCCCATCCGAGACTGGGATAATGATCACAATATACTGTCTTGTGGGAAAGGAATTATACAATCATGTGAAATACATGGTCACACCACAGAGCAGTTTTACTATCCTGAATTACAGTTATCTGTAAACCCTTTACGAACGCTATAAAAGAAACATACTGGCGCCAAGGGTCTCCTGTTCCTTCGTAGTGACTGGAGTCAGGTAAATATAGGACTTCTGCTTCTCCTGAAGAATGGCCTGAGTGTCAATGGTGACTGCCTTGTTCAGGGTGGCGACCTCATAAGTAATGAAAACACAGCCACTGTGTGAACAGAAGCATCACGGTGTTACAATACATGTCTGTTTTAGTCGGAGAAATGACATTAAATATTGCTTTAATAAAATATGTAATGTTATGTATGTATGTAATAAATGTAAAAAAACACTGAAGGGCCTTAGAGTCCTCACATATTGTTTCATAAAGGAAGGGAGTGCTGGGAATGGGTTAATAAAAAATAGCTACAATTCATTTTAGTAATTTTAGCCATTTTGCCAAGTGAAAAGATAAAATAAGGTATTAAACCTACCCCATTATGATGGCACCTGTTACTTTAGCTATTTTCCCTGAAAACAAAAGGGAGTCCCAATTGAGTAAAATGAAAGAAAGCACTCTTTGGGTTGAGTGAGTGGCAATTTAAAAATAACCCACAAAGGAATACTATGAAACCTACGAAAATCTTTCCATGGGATTATTTTCTTCACACCTGGACCAGCAGTGCTCAGCCTCCGGCAAGGGATCAAGCGCAAGGCAGCCACAGACATCTGCAGATTGACTTGAAAAAGTGAGAAGCAGCGGGTACCAGCAAGCCAGCAGAACTTCTGATTACTCACTTAAGCCAATGCTTTCGTGTAGCTCACAGCCAACACTTTCAAAGTAAAGGTACATTCAGTGATTTTCAGGTAGCAGTGAAGTGAATGACCCACATATATAGTTTATTTTAGCACTGGAAATAGGTCAGATTCAGATTTCAGGAAAATTATCTAAAACATGGGTTGACATTTATTTATGCTATTATCGTTTGTGTATAAAGAAAGCTGGCCTTTTAGAAAAGAAACGGCTTAAATGTACAACTAGAGAATCAAATAATATTTACATTTACGGCATTTGGCTGACACTCTTTTCCAGAGCGAGGTACATCAGTGCTTAAGAAGTCCACAACTGTTTCTTACCTCGAAAGCAGCTTAAATCCGAGTCAACTATTTAACCAAGATACTGCACTCAGAGCATCTATACAACAACTGTCAAGTAATAATTGGCCAACACCCAACCCAACAAGCCATAAGCCATAGAGAAGAACAACGCAAGTCATAAAGAAATCAAGGGATTTTTTTTTTTTTTTAAAGAAATAAAGTAAGCAGTAGGAAAGGGACGCAGTTTGTCACCATTATCTATTTAATGGTGTAAAAACATATGAACATGATCTTTTATTTCATATTAACTCATATATAAAGATTCAGAAACAAGATCACAGAGTGTGGCTCTTTAATCCAGTTGTACATTGTCATCACTGCCAATCCTATGCATGGCTTTACATTAACATTTAAAAAACATTTACATAACATTAATGTACTACATGTCCAACTTGAGGAGGTTCAATCCACATTTCAAAATTCTGACAAGCCTGCTAACCTATCAGGTTACTACTATAATCTGTTGTAAATATACACCATTCACGTTGCATCACTGACACACTGAATCACATGTGTGCCTTTAAATTAATGTTTAAACATTTTTTACACCATATTAACGTACTACATTAATCTACAACATTAGATCACACAGTGTGGCTTTAAAAAGTGTGGTATAATATCTTTACACCATATTAATGGTGTGTAAAACATTAACTCATATCACATGCATGGCTTTAAATTGTTAAGGTCTTTTACGTCATATTAAGTGTGTAAACATATAAACATGACTTATTTCATATTAAATCATATTTAAAGATTTAGAAACAAGATCACCGCGTGTGGCTGTACAATCCAGCTGTATATTACATTACACACACTGCCATTGAAAATCACATGCGTGGCTTTAAATGATCAGTTGAAATGTCTTTTACACCATTTTAATGTTCTAGATGTGCAACTTGAGGAGGTTCACCCTACATTCCTCAAGTGTGACAAGTCTGTTAACCTCTCAGGTCTCTCCTTGGTGTATATAATACAAGTATTGGATATTATGCCCAATTAAACAAACAGACAATCATCCAGTCAAGTACTATTTACTTTAATAAGTAAACTGTTCAGTGACAGAAGAGTGAACCCACTCTGTTAAGTAGCTCAGTAACTAGTTTAGGGTTAGCATTAGCTTGCTTGCTTGCTAGAAGCTGCAGCCAACTTTAAGGCTTAACACGGCACAAATTAAAATGTGATAGTTTACCTTGGTGATGGAAGGCTTCTAAGAAATAAACAGTCTATACAACGTATTCATTTAGGGGGAAAATACACATTCCCCTATGATAACCCTTTTGAAAACACACTTGTCTTCTTCTTCCTCCCCACGCGTTTCATAAGTCCCGCCCTCCTGCTTTATGAATGGCTGGTTTGACACACCGGCCTGCGCTATAATTGGCTACTAGGTTTTATTTACAAGTAATCAGCCAATCAGAGAGAGGACAGAACGAAATGGGCGGTGAGAAAAACAAAACGTTCTCCGGCATAATATAAACAGGAACAAAGCAGAGCCACGTGATTACCGTAATATACAAATACCTGGCGTTGACATTTTTACCCTAATACTCGTATAGAAGCCAGGGCCCTGGAGAAATAGAGAAGTCCATTTCATGGGATCAATAGTCCAGAGAAACAGGAACTGTGAAAGAGAGGTGAGGAAAAGAGAGCAGGCAGATTGGAATGAGTGGAGAAGAGTGTCAGGAGTTATTTGATAGTTGGAGGGGTGGAGAAGAGTGTCAGGAGTGATTTGTGTGGTGGAACGGGTGGAGAAGAGTGGCCGGAGTGATTTGTGTGGTGGAATGGGTGGAGTAGAGTGTCAGGAGGTTGGAGACAGAGACACAGGAAAAGACAGGGAGCAGAGGCGGAGTTTAAAAAATGATAGGATTTGCACTGGGAGTGATGAGGGACCTGGACAGGATCGGGACTGAGTTTATTAGAGGGATTAAGAGATGGACCTTTTGGAAGCAGCATTTACATTTTTGACCACTATCAGCCTGTCTCTTCATTGGCTTTTTTACAGCCTGATTTTATCTTGGGGCTGTTTGAAGTTGATAATGGAGTCGTCTTCCAGCTGGTACAGGTCAACATACACAGGGTCAAATACATTTTTGACCAGTGACACAATTCCTTCCTTTGGGAAAAGGGAAATCCAGTCAGATCCAGTCAGTGATGTGAAGGACAGTCTGAAAGTGCGTATGAGCAATGGTATGTGAAAGACAATCATTAAAGCTCTACTCATCTACTGATTTAAACGGGACATGTTATGCAAAACTATAATAGGTCTATGGGCAAAACATGCGCATGAAGTTCTTTGCACAAAATCACTTTCTCGTAAAGAGATCTTGCCAGCTTTATTCTTCAGTTTCAAAAGGAGCCGTTAGGACGGAGGGCCCAGTGTGACGTCCCACTGGGTCAATTTGCATAGAATTTGCATAGAACCACCCTTGTTGAGACCCTACCCACTAGATTAGTTGAAGATCCGCCATTTTGTCTGCTAGTTCTACGAGCACGGATAAGACGAGCGCTACAGCTTCAGGCAGAGGAAGGTTACAAATGAAGTGTTGTGTTGTTGCTGCAAAGAACAGCACAAATCTCTACATTTTTTCCCAGACAAAGAAAACCGAAGAACTTTATGGATCCATTTCATTTTTGATGGCCGTGTCCAAGAAACGATCGGTTTCTTCCACCTTAAGTATTTATAATTTCAGCGTCATTGAGGATCTGTACCTATTGTCCGTGACAAGTCAGCAGATGAGGGAGATGTAAGTACTTTCAAATAATGACTTTAGTGTTTCTATCAAACATAGGGCTAGAGACTAGAGCCTTTGTCTTCTGCCCTTTACTCAGAGCAACGAAAGGGCTGGGTGTGGCGTGGGTGGGTGTGGCATGGTGTGGGTGGGGCGTGGCCAGCAACAGCTTATTTGCATGAAAGGGACAGAGCCCTGAAATGGCTCGTTTTGAAAGGGACCCAAACTATGAAGAATTATGTTGCTGAGATCTCTTTATGTGAGAGTGAGAGTGATTTTGTGCAAAGAACTTCATGAACATGTTTTCTAGCCCATAGACCTATTATAACTTGTTTTTCGGTGAATTTTGCATAACATGTCCCCTTTAATAGTAAATGAATTGTTACAATCTTTGGCCTTGGTGCACATGCTGTGGCCTGTCCTGTTGATTCAGTTTATGTTAGAAATCCTCTAGTCCTTAATCAGTGGTCAGACCAGATATTTTTGGAGTCACTACGAAACCAACCCCCTTAATTTTTTTTAAAAATTTTTAAGGAGTAAAATTAAGGGGGTTGGTTTCGTAGTGACTCCAAAAATATCTGGTCTAAAAAACTATGGTCAGATACCAGTGATATTATGAATGCGTAAGAGGAGTGCTGAGAAATTGTCCAAGATGGCGGCTGCAGTTGTTGTATTTCTGTATAGTGGAGCTTGGTTGATAAGTATCATGATGTAGAGGGTGGAAGCACAGTACAGGCCAGAAGTTTGGTCCTAGCCTTGGATTTTTTAAATTAAATGATACATTTCGAAATTTAATTACAACAAAACATTGTAAATACTAAAATGCGTTATAGTCTGTAGTTACACGTTATTTAGCCACAAAGGCTCAAACAAAAAAATATCAGGACAGTCTTTAAACATATGCTCACATAATAATTGTATTAATTATATTGATATTCATTACAAATTAATATATTATATACATAAACATATATAATATTTAAATATATAATATACTATATATATAAATATAAATACATATTATGTATTCATTCTGTAGATTGATTATTATTGTTTATTATATTGCTCAGTATATTGTTCATAGTGTTGTTTATATATTGTTGTATTTTATACTGTTGTGCTTGAGAGACACACCATCAACCAGAATCACTTTCCTTGTATGTGTTCGCTCACATACACTAATAAAATCAGATTCTGATTTTAGTGCTGTCTTCACGACTGTGTTGAGAAACATATCAGCAAGTATTAAATATCACACAATTCCTTCTGCCAAAATTAGATCCAGTCCAGATAAAAGCAAAATGTTAAAGACAATAATGTCTCAGCCTCCACAGTCTCTAGATCTTTATCTCATTGAGCTGTGGGGACAAGGCTGACTGACAAGTTTGAGATGGGTGTCCAGCAAATGATACAGAACTATTTGATGCTTGAAAAGGTGCTGGGAGGGTTTGGACACAAGTAATTCCCAAAACTTGCTGGAAAGGATGCAGTGAATGTGTGCTGCTGTGGGAAATGTGTACATTATCTTTTGTTGTCATTAAATTGCATTACATTACACTTCAAAACCAGATTTCCTGTCAGTATTTCTAATATTGTCTATTTATAAAATTTTGAAGAAACACTAGCTGTGTCCGAAATCACGCACTTGCGCACTTTTAGTGCGCGATTTTAGTGCGTAGTACGTTCACACTGAAAACCAAGATAAATTCAGTGCACTGAAAGAACCCAGATGGTGCACTGAAATCGGCCAGAAAACGC
>JBBJLR010000160.1:2799702-2812788 GCA_037577145.1 Brachypetersius gabonensis
CAACATTCACTAAATCAGACAATCTAATATAGCATCAACATTCACTAAATCAGACATTCTGATATAGCATCAACATTAAGCTAATTACAAGAACATTTAGCAAGTGAGTCACTTTATTCCAAGAAATTTCAGTAAATCAGAGATTCAAATGCAGGAACATTCACTAAATATAACAAACACATTTACTAAATGAAACTAAGATAGTTTGAATATAGCTCACTAAATCAGACGTTTCAGTGCATGGATATTCACCAAATAATTTTATGTAATTTTATATAACATCTTTCATTAAATCAGAGATTCTAATGCAGGAGAACTACACCCATTACATTCTAATACAGCAACAACATGAACTAAATCAGCCTTTCACCAGCTGTTCCAGTTTCCCCCCTCCTCACTCCTTTCCTTTTGTCTTTGTCATGTAGGGCTCTGAGAAGGACTCTGAATTTTAATTATAGAGAATATGAACTCTCATTTGTCTCTGTAACAATGTAACAGCGATTATCATCACTCAGAAAATAATAGATTTCTTGTCCTAGAGTTTGGCAGAATGGTTTTCCTTTTTTAAAGCATTGTTAATAAGCATTGCTAAGGAATAAAGTATTCTGCTCTTCGTGCTTAAATTAAACACTGTTTATATTTTATTTTGCTCCAGCAGAGCTTATCCCAATCCTGCTCCAATCTGCATTCCAACAATAGTTTAATTTAAGAGGTGTGCACTGCTGCCAGAAGCAATTTTTAAAAACGACAGTGCCGTGCTCCTGGTCAGAAACAAACAAAATAATGGACTGGAAATGAAGTTAAAGTCTGTTATTTTGGCTACTTTTTCCCATAGCCTTTCATTTTTCCACCGCAAGTCATTTTTCCCCTGTGAAAGTGAGCTATAATTGTATATCTCGGTATATTACAGACTGTAAATAGATTGTATTGTATTTCATATCTATTATGTTTCTGTACTGGCTGAACTGTTTCTCGGGAACAACATCATGTGATTCACGTGTGGCCTTCACCCTAACAAACCAGAAGTGCAGCAGGAAGATTGATGATGTATTTAGATGGAGGTTGGGGGTTAAGTCACATGACACTGAGCATGTGTTCAGGTGGGATGTGTTAATGGAAGTTAAGAGACACTTCAGGCGTGTGAGTAAGGGTGTGTGTGTGTGTTTGTGTGTGTGTGGGGGTAGGCGTGTGTACAGAGGGGCGCAACTAATCACTTTTTGCAACCCATCGCTGGTCATAACATCTACTGCCAGTGTCCAGGCCCTACTGTTCTTAAATATTGTAAACATGATATTTAGAGCATATTCATGACTTAAAAGCATAAGAACAGTTTTAAAACATGTCTCTCTCTTGTTTTCGCACCCCCCCTGCCGGTGCACCCAGATGTACCGCATATACTGCATACCCCATTTTTGCGCCTCTGCATGTACGTTCATACATTTGTGACCACATATTTTGTTCAGTCTGTGTGCAAATGTGCATTAATTTGTGCGTAGATGTGTGTGAATGTGTGTATATGTGGGTGGATGTGTGAATGTGGGTGTGTAGGTGGGTGCATATGTGTGAGTGGGTGAATGTGGGTGTGTGTGGGGCGGGGTACATTTGTACATTGGTGACCATGTATTTTGCTCAGTCTGTGTGTAAATGTGCATACATGTGTGTAGATGTGTGTTTGAACATGTGCGTGAATGTGTAGGTAGGTGGGTGTGAGGTGGAGAGGGGGGTGATTTGTGGCCATGTATTTCACGGTCTGTGTGTAAATGTGTGTGTGTGTGTGTGTATGAATATGTGAGTATATGTGGGTGGATTTGTGTAGGTGTGTGTGTGTGGGTGGGTAAGTGTGTGTGTGTGCGTGTGAATAATTCAGTAAATCAGAGGTAAATCTGACAGTTCTTTTGTGATGATCACCACAGCATCACTAAAACCCGGACCATGTCTTTGCTTATCTGGGAGTGTTTCTCATGGGGGATTCCAAGAAGCAGCTGAAAAGGAAACTTACCAGCCCTGCAGTGAAGCACAGTGTTATTTGCATTTAAACCCAAACTGCTCTTTAAATAGCTGAAAGATTTCTGCTGCTGCTGTGGGTGTGTCCAACCTGCACAGGCTCTTTATCAGCACGAGCAAACAGCAGGACATGAATGAGCTCCAGAGAAAAACAAGCCACCATACAATGGTAGGATCACCAAAGTGATCCTGACTTTGTTGAGTTTTTTTCTATAATATATGTACTATAATAAACAGTAGTTATAAGGCAATTTGAATATTAACTTAACATTTTTATTCATTTATATATTATCATGCTTTACACAGCTTTGTCAGTCATTTAGTACATCTTCATCAAAAATGTTGTTTCTTTTTAAAACATATAAGCATTAAATTGAAAAGCAAAACATATTTACAATATATATTTAATTTTGATATAAACCACGATCAAATTTTTTGACATATAATGAAAATATAACAGATATTTAATACAAAATATATTTAATACAAAATATATACAAAATTTGCATCAAGCTAACAGTGTTGCATTTGGTTTCATACCTAAGGCAGATCAAACAAAAAGATTTAAAACTTTCATGCACCATTATTTTTTACTTTGTGTGCTGCAGTTTTACTCTGAAGTAAATATTTCTATTCAAAACCTGATAGAAAATGGAGGAGCAATTTAGTGTCCGAAATGGCAACTTTACAAAAAAAGCTCTTTATTTCAAACGTTTTAAATATTTGTTAGTTCATTTATTATTAAAAGTCTCATGCTATGTTTAATTTGCATGCTCTGTTCAAATAATGCAAAGAAAGTACAAGAGACATGGATAAACAAATGGAGACACATAGACACCCTTCACTTTAGCTGCGAGTTGCACTTGCTGGGTTTACCTTCTTGCCAAATTTCACCTTATTAAGAAACCGAATGCCACTGATGCGCACAAAAATCACTGTTACTTTTTTGCCGTCTCCCAAGTGAAGAGATTTGAGTGTGAATTAGACTAATTAGTTCCTCTCCTCTGATCAGGACATTCTGCTTTTCAGTGTGTGTGAATAGGCCACGTTTAGTTCTTCTTGTGGCCCAAACAAAAGAAATGCTGATCGGGAGGGATGTTCATCGGCCTCAGATACATTCAGATGTTCTGTAGTGTCTGGAGAAACTGACAAAGAGAAGACTCTTACTAATGAGCACCTGTCTCTCATGTGCCTGTGCCTACACACACACACACACACACACACACACACACACACACACACACATGCAAACACTGGAGAACATGTACATCTTCTTTCATTCTATGAAAGCCTCCTTTGTGCACGTTCCTTTTCCTCCCCTGCACTTTGCAACACTACCATAATTAGTTATGAAATTTAGATGACAAGTTTTATCTGGTTCTCCCCCAGTCTAGAGCATCTCTGAACGCCAGGATCCACTAACATTATCTCATTTGCATATTGATCACAAGAAACATCACTTTTCATTTTCCTCACGTCCCTTTTTAACATTGTTTTTGCTCAAATCTAGTTGGTCAGTGCATCAGTGGGCTTTAGCACAGACAGAATCTACGCGTCCCCCTTTTGCAGCATCTCATGTCCAAGCAGTGACAGGTTGTTAGGGAAAAAAAGGTTGTTAGGAGGCGGGATAGAGGGAAAAAACAGCAATTAGTGGCACCATATGGCAGCAAAAGGGGGTGTGTGCTTTGAAGGCCTTGCAGGCTAAAACTCTTTCCATATGTTGAGGAATTCTGCCATTTTATGTCTCTCATTATCTATGAAGTGACACTCCTTCTCCTGTCCCCCACACTGCGTGGGCAGTCCACGCCGAATGTCCCTACCAACAGTGTGGTTTACATCCAAGGCTTTTTTAAAACAAGTCTGTGTGTGTGTGTGTGTGTATGTGTGTGTGTGTGTGTGTGTGTGTAGGTGTGTTCATGAAGACAGCCTGTATGTCAGCACTCATTAAGAATCTTCTTCCTTACGGCCAGCAGTGCAGCATGGCCAGTTACCAAATGCCTAGAGGTCTCAGCATGCTGTCCAAGAAACGTTTCTGTGATTTCACTACCATGCCTTTTGACTATGATGGCGCATCCAAACAGTTTCGTCTCAGGAGATCAATATTTTACCATTTTATATTTTCAAATATATCAAATATATTATAATATTTTTGTTCTGTAAATGCCTCGGCTATGTCAGTATAGCTTTATTGCCTTTGACATGCATTTAAACAATTGAAATAGTGTTAAACATCAGTTATGATTTCAGTGGAAACTGCAACACGTCATTCTTTGTCCACTTTTACTATTTGCTGTAAACATGTGAATGTGTCGCTGTCAATTATAACATTTATACATGATCCAAGCTTGGTTGTAATTTAACAACATAATTATACCCATATATCATTCAAGGCATGCAATAATCTAACCACCAAATGTATGGAAAAATATATATATTTTTTGTTAAAGTGTTCCTGTAATGAGCTGATAGACATGGCAGATGTTAGAACCCACTGGACACTCCCTAAGCACATTTTTGTAAGTGTGCAAATGAACATATTTTTACAGTATGGTAATTTCAGTATCATGGGTCCACACACACCACATTATTATCAGTAAACTGAAGTTTGCATTTATTTGGTACAATGCTTGGTTAGCCCACCATGACTAAGATAGCATGCCAATCACTTTTTAAGGTTTACTAGGAGTGTTTCAACTTGACTGGTTCATGATTTTTGGCTATTTTGAGCATCTACAGTCACTACAGTGCGAGTCTAATATGTGAACAAAGATATGGCCTAATATGTGGTCTAATGCACTCAGTGTATCTGGACTCTGAAGTAAAAACAGGATACACGCACAAAGCTGGACAACCTCTCATATGATTACAGAAAATGCCAGCTTACCTGCTTTTCTGAGACCTGTGTAGCAGTGCCAGGGAGAGAGTGGGAGGGGGAGGGGTGAAGGAGAAGCATGGAGGTCATCTCATGTGCTTCAGCGTTCCCTTTAAACTCAAGCACACCACCGCTGGCACAAAGCCACGGAAACTGGGGAAAAAAGCCATTTGGACTTGGCACGCCGCCTCAGTGGCCGTGTGTAATGATATGCCAGAGATGGCAGAGCTTGGACTGTTCTCCACTGGCCAGTGCAGACAGTCACCTTGACCACTGCCTGAGCTCCGAGCTCAGAAAATGAAGCTCGTTCTGCAGACAGTTTCAACCACCTACTCATTTCACCCCTTTACTCTAACATATATTAGAAACCTATTTCGGCCTCAACCCGGGTGAATATAATATGCAAGAAATGCTTCAGAAAAGAACATGTGATCTGTGAATCCTCGCTATCCATCCTCTTCCCAGCCTCTATACGGGTTGATGGTGTGTGATAAATATCATCTAGTGAAATAGACATGGATGTGTAAGATATATTATGTATTTTTAAGGAATACTATCAAATTCACACAGTATTCTCCATTACGCCAAATGTAGTTGGTCGGCCAAGACGTGAACTTTGACTCTGTGCTGGAAATACAAGGATAATGTATCTAATGATCAGAATCAGAAAACGTAATTGATTGAAATTGATTATGCTAATATTACACAGACACAGAGACACAAAGACAAGAACAATATAAGATATAGTTTTATATTTTATGGAGCTATAGAGTGTGAAGGTGTGTGATGGGGAGGAGTAATAGAGTTTGATTGTTGGGTAATGTTGAGGAGTTATAGAGTCTGATTGTTGGGTGATGGGGAGGAATTATAGTCTGATCATTGTGTGGCAGGGGAGGAGTTATAGAGTCTGATGGGTGTGTGATGGGGAGGAGTTATAGAGTCTGATTGTTGGTGATGGGAAGGAGTTATAGTGTGATCGATGTGTGGCAGGGGAGGAGTTATAGAGTCTGATTGTTGGGTGATGTGGGGAGTTACTGAGTCTGATGGGTGTGTGATGGGGAGGAGTTATAGAGTCTGATTGTTGGGTGATGGGGAAGTTATTGAGTCTGATCGGTGGATGATGGGGAGGAGTTATAGAGTCTGATTGTTGGGTGATGGGGAGGAGTTATAGTGTGACCGATGTGTGGCAGGGGAGGAGTTATAGAGTCTGATGGGTGTGTGATGGGGAGGAGTTATAGAGTCTGATTGTTGTGTGATGGGGAGGAGTTATAGAGTCTGATGGTAGTGAAGAGGAAGGATTTTCTGTGGCTTGTGAACTTACCAATGCAGTCGCATTGCACGAATAATCCATTAATATGTTTAAAAGAATAGTGCATATCTAAAAACTGTAATAGCCGTCATCATAAAGTCTTTGTGGGTAACAATAAAAACCTTTACTTGTAAAATGGAGCCTTGTAGCTCTAGTGCAAACCTGAAGAAGCAAAAACTATGTACATTTTCATTTTACTATTATTTTAATGCTTAAAATTTGATCGACATGATAATAGATAAGGACAACCCAGTAAAACAAATTGAACATTTAAATAATTTTTCATTTATTTCATTCTGAACAAAGTGATCCAACATTGATAAAAGTATGTGAACCTGTATTTTCTGTAACTGTTCAGTGCCACTCATTGTGGTTACGCTGGAGTGCATTTTCATAAACATAAAGTTATATTTTATGCCATAACATTATATTTTGGCCATCATATCATAATTTCAGTAATCAACTGGTTGTTCTAGGTGGTCTTAAGGGTTCTTGGGTGTCTCCTGGAGTTTTATTCTGGTTTTGATAGGATGGTCTTTCCTGGGAAGGGTTACAGTGTTAAATGTGTTAAATGTGTCTGGCAGCAAAGTGGATGTCCAATTGATCAGCAAACCTTCAGCCTGATGACGCTAACCAGCATTTCACAGAATGCTTTTTTTGGGCACCACCCTGTGTGTGTATTTGTGCATGTTTTTTCATGCAGTGCTTCTGTAGCTGCACTGGAACCTTCTGTAGAGCCTTCAGCCAGATTAAACATCCCATTCACCTGTCAATCAAAGTGTCTAATCACCAGATCAAATCCACTGGGGAGCTGCCCAAATGCTACAGAGGGAGTGGCCTTATAATGACACTCTTATGCTGCTGTCAGTCAGCTGCCTTTTTTAAAGGGCAAGTGCCACTGTTGTAAGTGACAGACTCTTAAAAGGTCAGTGTTTTATATCTTACTGCTGAAGAGAGTTCTATCAGTGCTGATCTGTAGCTGAAGTGAAGGTTCAATCCAATGTTGATTTAATAATTATTATTATTACATGTGTTTTAAATTTCAGTAACTAAGCATGAGGCCTCAATCACAAACCAGGGTAACTTCCAAGGAGCTGTTTTGCCGCATAATGCCGATTAACCATTTGTTGCGCTTCCACCATAGATCCGTGCTGCTCGTGTTCTGTCAAATAATTGACAAAGCTTATGCCGAATTACGCAGCCCCAAATCACGTTGGGTTAATTCATTTCAAAGAAATTATGTATTACACACATGCTATATTAAGTACAGTTATTTATAAACAAAAATTGCAAAATTAAGAGCCAGTGTAACATTCAAAATACTTTTGACCAAACATGGCTCGACTAATAGCTAAATTTGGGACATTTGATTTTTTTTAACCTGTTTTTGATGACAATAATGAGACCTGTCCCATATGACTGAAAATAATCAGTTAGATGGGAAGCCTGATAAGGCTCAGCTGGGCCTGCAGGTAGAAGCATATATGTGGCACTAACAGTCGCCTGCAGGTGGAAAAGGATGTGTCTTTCTGCGTGCCCTTATCTTACAAAAGCAGGTCAACCGCCGATGCGCCCCACTGTCAATCCTATATCACACAGCACCCTGGGCCGATCAAATGCAATAAGACTTTTCGCCCCGGGCAGGCTGTGTGTGACATGTCGAGAGTCAGGAGAGCACGTGTTGACCTTGTGCCAGACGTTGGGTCTCTCAAGACAGGCCTCTGTTTGATGGGAGTTGGTCGAAATGAGAGCTGGTGGTGGACGCTCTATCGGGATGTTGTATTTTGCCCTCCGGCATCAATTTCAGTCTCAACAGTTTGTATTTTAATGAGTATCTACATGTTGCCCACAGCACCAGTTGTTTACAATAAGCAAAAAATGATGCACCTATTAAAGCTTCAGCCACTACTGTGTCTTTGCCACCCCCACCACACACAAATCCGCACTTTTTTGTGTAATATGACAGTGTGTGGGCACTGCACAGAGGATGAAAGGCTTATCCTGTCTGACCTACTTCTGCCCTGACCGCAACATGACTTCATTTCACTCGCAAAGTCCAGTAATCTACACTGAGGATCTCTGATGCCATACTCTGGAAACAGCTCTACTGCTCCATGTGGAATTCCTAAATATGAAATATTCCTGTAGTATCCTGGCCGATATAATGGGAATTGCATAGTGAACCTGACACACTCAAAATAAATAGCTCTTATCTTGCTTGTGTGTTTCTATGAAGAATCTGTAATTGGTATTTTGCATTATATGGGTGTTCCTTAAACTTTAAAAAGCAATACATCTACCCGAGGGCAAAGTCAACATGAGCATGACGACGATGGAGGAGCACATGACATTTGTCCCTGCCCGGGTGATGTAAGATTAAAAAAAGATATTTAAAATTCCTTATGAACTCACACGACCCCTCGTCAAAACGTTTCAGCTTTCTAATTGCACTCACAGTGTCTCATGAATTTTGGTGGTGCTGCTCTGTTAAGCTTGTTAAGTATCTAACAGTTATAATTATTATTAGGTGGCTTTTAATGGCTAATCCAGGAACTCAATCGTATGAGCATATTGTAACTGATTTTTTGTTTGCAAGTAATTGTACTTTTTAGTAAATCTGAAGCGAGTAACATGCAAATGTAGAAAATCTCAGTGTGTGCAAAAGTTATTGACTGGTTGTGTGACACAACGTGGTATCTTTGAATCATTGTGATCTTGTTGAAATTTATTTATTTATCTATGGCTCTGGCACTATTTGTTTAAAATAAGTGAGGTCAAGTCGACTTCAGGGACCCAAGTTGGGAGAAAGAGCTGTCCATGACTTCTTGAACCTGAATGTTTTCCTCACGACGTGCTCAGACTGTAGTGATCATTTCTGTTGTACTGAATAATTACGTGGGAGAGTAGGGGAGATGGTAGAGGAGACAGATGAGACATTTCTGTGCACATTGTGGGCACATCTGACTTGAACAGAGCCCAAAAGGTTTTGAAAGAGCAGAGGAAGACCTAGTGGTAATCATCTCCACTTATTCATCAGATCATTTGTGTGGCCCCTCTTATCAAAGGCGTGTCATTACTGCACTAATTGGGCAGTTTGGGGACTAGTGTAGTTGAAAGGGCCGCGAGACGACGGGGCGGAAGTGGAAGCAGAAGCTTGCGGAAGGGGGTGCGGTGGGGCGTGTGTGTGTGGAGGGGGCAGAAGGGCTTTTAGTCCTCCAGCACGTGAAGGACATGAATACACATAATGGCAATCTGGGGAGATATTCTTACCCTCATTGCTTTAATGATGGGTGCAAGAGAGCAATAAGTGTGTGTGAGAATGTGTGTGATAAAGGGAAGGAAAAGATGGGGTGAGAGAGAGAGATGAGAGGGATAAGAGATAAATAAAGAGAAATGATAAAGTCAGAGATGGAAGAGAGTTTGAGATATAAAAGAAAGAAAGAGAGAGAATGGAAATGAGTGACAAAAGGGCGTAGAGAAAGAATGTGGAGAAAAGAACAGTGAAGAAAGAGTTAGAAATAGATAAGAAGAGAATTCGAGGACATGAGAGAGAGAGGAACGAGAAAGAAAAGAGGGCTGCAGTAAAAGAGATAGAGAGTGAGATAGAAGAGGATTTATGTAGAGATAGGAGAGACAAAGAAAGAGAGAGAATGAGGGATATAAAAATAAACAAAAAAGAGAGATGAGAGGGACAGAGGCAGAAATAGACGAGGAGAAAGAGAAAGGGTGGAATGAGAGACAGGGAGAGAGATGTGTGAGTGAGAGGGAGAATGAGAGAAAGAGAAAAAAATAGAGGAGCAATCAGAGACAGAGAAAGAGAGAGAAATGACTGTGTGTGTGTGTATGAGAGAGAGAGAGAGAGAGAGAGAGAGAGAGAGAGAAATAAACAGGAAGAGAGAGACAGGGAGAAAAAGATAAATGTGTGTGTATGTGTGTGTGTATGTGTGTATGTAAGTAAGTGAGTGATAGAAAGGAACAAAGGGAAATAGAGAATCAGAGACAGTGAAAGAGAGAGAAATGACTGTGTGTGTGTGTGTGTATGGGTGAGAGAGAGAGTGAGAAAGAGACAGAGCGAGAAAAATATACATTTGTGTGTATGTGAATGAGTGTGTGAGAGAGAGAGACAGAAAAAGAGTGTGAGAGAGAGAAAGAGAAAGAGAGAGATAGAGAGAGAGGGAAAGAGGGAGAGAGAGAAAGAGAGACAGACAGACAGTGAGCGAGAGAGAGAGGGAGAGCGCACCTGTTTGTTCCTGCGGGGCGTTCATTAGTGCAGATTTATGGAGTGGATCATTATGGGATGTAGATGTGCGGATGTTCAAATGGAAAGCTGCTCCTTTGGGAATCACCACAGCAGGAAAAAAAGAGCCACCTTTCTTGAAGAGCATGCAGGGAGAGGGTGGGCTACCTGTCTGCAGACGCCCCCAATGGGCTCAGCCTGGATACTCAGGAGTTATTACTTCAGTTTAACTGTGCTATTCAAATGTCATCACCTAATTATACATTTATCTCTGCAGACAGATATGCGATAAATTTTATTTTCATTTAATTTACAGTATTTATGAGTAGTTTGAGTCTGAGTATTGAGTTGTTTGAGTTTGCTTTCCATGTGCGTTGATGTTGAAAAATGGTAAAAAGGTCATATGGGTGTAAATGATTCTTCCACACGCAACGACTCACTCAGGAAGGATCACCACACAAACTGAATCAAATTCAAAAGTATAAGTCAAACACAAACAATAATATCAAACACAAACGTAATCAAATTCACTGTACACACACACACCACACACACACACACACACACGCACACACACACACGCCACACACACACACACACACACACACACACACACACACATATATATATAAATCTTCCACACTGATCTCATCCAGACATGTATTTATGGAGTCACAGTCATGCTGTAATAGAAAAGGTTCTTCCCCAAACTGGGTCCACAAAGTTGGAGGCATGGTGCTGTTCAGAATGTCTTGCTATGCTGAAGCATTAGGACTGACCTTCACTGTAAGTAGTGGGCCACCTAGTTTGTCCCAATTCTTTTGTCCATCTAGCATACATACACATATATATCTGAACACAGCCAGGTTTAGTACTTGGTTGCTCCCAGTAGATGGTGCTCTGCCTCCCCCTCATGCTGGTCTTAGTCTGAGTTTTTCCTCCGTTCCAGACTAAAAGGAAATACAGTACTGTAACGTTTCCAGGCTAAACTTTAAATGCCATGTTTGTAGCAGTTGTTTATTATAGAAAGTATTTTAGTATTATTTAGTTCTTAGAACAGTATAGAAACCAGTTAACTTAAAACACACTGAAAACTGAAGCCATTGTGTAGTTTTATTAAGCCAGTGGACAGTTTTCTTCATTAGCTTCAAGTCTGTGGGTTTTTTTCTATAAGTAGCGGGATATGTGCAAAAATGATTGTCCATGATAAATGAGCATCTGCCACAGATGCAGCAGATGGAGATATAAAACTGCCAGAGTGCTTCTTTATCAGTGAGCTGTGTCGCATGTAAAACGATATAAAGCATTTATTCTTGTCCTGTGGTGGTGACATTTGTATCTAGACTGAACTGTTTTTACAGGCTCTTGTTTGTCTGTGTGAATGAGAAATAATTCATGGTACTATTTGATCCACCCGGTTTCCAGTGTCCGTTCTTCCAGCCTGGCGTTTTGTGGTTATTATGTTTGTAGAGTTGTGTGAAATTGCCCTCTCTGCTGAATTCGCTGGCCAGAAAGCTTATTGATGTTTCAGCACCATGGACAGAGACAGAGCCGCTCCAGTGCCAACACACACTCATCCAGTTTCATCTGTTCTGAGTAGCAGCCCACCAGGAAATTAACCTCGTAAGTGCCGGTGTCACCAGGCGCAGATGTGTCAGCATATGTTTGATTTATTGTTCAATATTATTTTCTACTCTGGGACTCTTGACAGAACTCTTGCCTTCCAGTTTAGTGCTGTTACATGGAGACGTTTGTATATTTTATGTGTTTGGCATGTAATGTTGAATTTGCATTACAATTATTGCAGTTTTTACAGTTGATCTTATATATATTTATATTTATATTAGTGGTGGCCCGTTATCGGCGTTAACGTGCTGCGTTAATGTGAGACTCTTATCGGGCGATAAGTGTTAGGGCCTATACTACGCAAGCTATGATGACTTTCACCTTGATATTTTAGCGTGGATGTATAGCTACTGTGGACGTCACTAGGAAGGAAAGACAAGGGGGGGCTTAGCCTTAGCCTTAGCCTTAGCCTTAGCCCCCAGGGCTGTAGGAATGAATTAGTGTGTATAGAGGGCTGAAAACTTTTTACCAAACCTTTCCTTTCACATAAGGAAACAAGAAAAGTTAAGCAGTGAACAGTTATGGACACCCATAATATTGTTCTGTTAAACTGAGTACAAACGGCACTACCAGAGAACGAAAGGGCTCCGGTTGCTACTCGCTATCAAACAGCACCGTGTAGCTTCGCCTGGGTCCTAATGCCCGCCCATTACCTACAGCAGCTTAAACAGCCAGGACAGCATTTTAATTCAACAATGATATCTAGACTTATTATTTTTATTTCAGTTCATAGTCTTGTTTCTATTTGTAAAGTGCATATCTGCGCTCAGTGATATCTTGTATGAAATATTTGGATATATAATTTAAAAATAGTAGAGTAATGACTATATATTTAGGGTGACTTGGGATCATTTTGGGGGGGCTTCAGACCTTTGGTAGAATTGAAATGAGCCATTTTTAATTTCAAGATTACAGTGAGATTAATCTAGATTAAAAAAAATAATCTATGCCCACCCCTAATATATATACAGTACAGGCCAAAAGTTTGGACACACCTTCTCATTCAGTGTGTTTTCTTTATTTCCACTATTTACATTG
>JBBJLR010000160.1:2812888-2824851 GCA_037577145.1 Brachypetersius gabonensis
CTCTCTCTCTCTCTGGGTGAGTAGGGTGGTCCTGCCTCTCCCCCATCACTCAGTATAACTGTCCTCTCTCTCTCTCTCTCTCTCTGGATGTTGGTGGGATCACATAAGAAGATCTAAAATGAACATCTGAAATGTCAATATCAGAGTTTTAACTGAAATACATCAATAATGAAATCTTGCTGCCTCTGTTCATCAGTGAGGTATTTTTATAACAGTAGGACAGAAGTCTGACGTTTTGCGGCTCGTTTTTGAGAGCCGCTGCTCCTGAAGAAGTTCCAGCTTCTCCTCAGCACCCCAAAGCCCCACCCCCCCGCTCCTGATCCGCCACAGGGAGGCGCCGAGAGGGACCTCCTGTCAGGGGCCGAAAGGTTTGTGAAATAAATTTCAGTGATTGTGAAGGAGCTTCCGTGAATAACGCAGTTTAGGGAAGAGCCCTGAACCCTGAACCTTCCTCACACATCCTCAGAACCTTAGAATCTTCATTTCAGTGAAATACAGGAGCAGGTCTGAATGTGGGGAGATCGCTCTGAACTCAAACTGCTCTGTTTTAATGGAAAAGTCTAAAAATAAAAGAGCAGAAAGTGAATCTGACACACGAACCACATTAAGACCCTCAGAAAGATCTGTGTGTGTGTGTGTGTGTGTGTGTGTGTGTGTGTGTTTGTGTGTGTGTGTGTGTGTGTGTGTGTGTGTGTGTGTGTGTGTGTGTGTGTGTGATAGTGAAACAGAGCTGAATTGATTAATGGACACTTATTTATGCTTGTAATTAATCCAGAATTCAAAAATCCTATCTGTGTTTTGTAAAGGTGTGTGTGTGTGAGGTCAGGTGTGGGTGTAACGGGTGTGTGTGTAAGAAAGTGTGTGTGTGCTTGAGTTTTCATTTGCGTTCCTTCTCAATGTCACCTTGTCCTTAAAATTATAAGAAGGGTGCCACACACACACACACACACACACACACACACACACACACACACACACGCGCACACACACTTTCACATTAGGGCAAACTGGTGCTGAAGCTCTATAGCTCTATGTGTCATTACCATCATTTATCACTCTCTCTCTCCCACTATCTCTCTGTCTCTGTCTCTCTCTCCCTCTATCTGTCTGTTTCTGTCTATCTTTCCCTTTATAATAATAATAATCATAATAATAATAATAATAATCTATGTCTTTCCCCGTCTCTCTCTCTTTCTCTCTCTCTCTAATTCTGTCTCTCTCTCTCTTTCTGATGCTCTCTCTCTATTGCTCTCTCAGTCTCTGTCTCATTCCATCTATGGTGCTTTCTCTGTTGCTCTCTGTCTTTTTTGGTCTCTCTATTGCTTGTTCTCTCTCTCTGTCTCTCCCTCTTTCTGTCTGTCTCTCTGTTGCTTCTCTCTCTCTTTAATATTTGATCTCTTTCCTCTGATCAAGCTATTAATTCATAAATTCTCAGGATCCACGGCGATTGTAACTGTGCATCTGAATAATGCATGAGCTCCTCTCTTCTTTTGCCACACACACACACACACACAAACCCTATATGTATGACCCAGTGGGTGGTTTCTGCTGTGCGACCTGTCAGACAGTAGTTTCATTAAGGACGGTAACGTGGGGTCACCTGTCGGGCTGCATGTATTACACATCATAAATCATAAATCATTGTTTTTATTACAACCTCACATCAAATTTACTGAAGAGGGACTAAAACTTTGATGTATGTTAATTTTGGAGCATTTCCTCTGGTTCATATATCAGGAATTGTTCACACAGTATAGAGAGAAGCTGGTGTTTTAAGATGATGCAAAAAATAATAATCAAAGAAATAAATGAAGCATGCAGTGTGACACGGATGTAACTGAAAATCATGATCTTTAGGGCTTCACAGTTATTATGGCCAATAGCAGTTTATTGGTTCATTTACATTTCGTGTCATTGCGATTTACAGGACATTTCCTGTGTAAATATGCATTACAGACTAATGACTGCTGTGGGGTCTGGGACTCTGTGGGCGGGGCATAACTGTACTGGAGGGCTGTTGGCAGGAGTGTGTGGTTCTGTGCTTCCCGCAACACTGCCAGTGTGTCCTTGAGCACTAACCCAGACTCTCTGGATTCCACCAGGACCACAAACTCTCCCACCCAGCTATGATGATGTTTAAAAAGTGTACTGAATGATCAGAATCAGAGTTTAAAACTGCTACAACAACAAAAAAGAGGATTTTCTAATAGAACCGAATGGGATTTTCCCCCGCATTCTCCTTCACAGTAACAGTAGCTGCACGGACAGATCGATTTGTCGATATGTGATTCATTTTTTTGTAAATATTTAATATTTTGTAAAACCCCTCAAATATTTTTGAACATATGTTGGTGACAAACCTACAGTAGAATACTATCAATTTGCATGTTACTTAATATTTGCTAAAAATACAGTCATAATTCTTTGCTGACAAATAAATGTGCAGTATTTTCACCATCTGAGGTCATTTATTAGACAGAAAATGTCATATTTTTTATTAATCACTACTGACCGATAAAAAACATTAGAATACAATTCTAATGGTAAATATAGTGTGGATCAAGTCCAACAAGCTGTTAAGTGACAGTCAATGGGATGAAACAGTAAACAAGTGCATTTAAAAGACAGTCTAGAGTTTCACCAACAACTAGTTAATTGGAGTCAGACCTGCACTGTTACAGATTCTTTCATATTATAATGGAAACTTGTTACATTTGACATATTTTATTTATAGTTCACAATTTTCCAGTGTTTAACAATAATAAAGATCTTCAGTTTATGAAATAAATGGTTAAGTGGTAAATCCTGAGGTGTGTAGTGTATGCAGACATCAGTGCTCAAGTAATATTTACAAGTGTTTTGCAAAAAGTTCAGTGTCATTTATTTATATTGCTTTTTAAAACTGACATCACAAAACCAGCGCACAACAAGGAAATAAAACCTCCCTAAAGCTGGAAGAAAACACCTTGGAAACAAGACTCAAATAGGAGATGAGAACATCACTATGGAGATAACAGCAAGATATAAGAGGCCGAAATAAACAGACTTAACCACTGATAACCAGCAGAGGCTGTAGTTAGAGTCAGTAGTAATTACTACAGCCGTTTACCTGGACGCTGTACATTTATTTGTCTGAAAAACACTGATATTAGAATAAATAAATAAACAACACACTGTGAGTTGATTAGCTCAGATAATCAGTCTCTCATTAAATGAAATCAAGCGCTGCTAATGGAATTTAACCCATTGATACCATGGCTGGAGTCTGTTTTCATCTAAATATTTACATATCAGGATATTCTTAGCACTTTTTACTGCATGTATATGTATGTCAGTTATTAAACTACATATTATAGTTGATTTTATATATATATATATAGTATTTGTGCATAATATATTGTTTTACACACACACTCACACACACACACATATACACACACACACACACACACACACACACACACACACTAACTGCCATTAGTATGTTAATAGGAGTCAGACGTGCACTGTTACAGATTGTCTCATCTTATAATGGAAACTTGTTTTATTTTGACATATTTTTATTTATAGTTTAACAAGAATAAAAATCTTCAGTTTATGAAATAAATGTTAAGTGACAAAAACTGAGGTGTGTAACTATGAAGATGAAGAAATTCAATATAAAAACAATAATATATTGTTTTACATACACACACACGCACGCACGCACGCACGCACACACACACACACACACACACACACATACGCACACACACACTAACTGCCGTGATACATAGTTTAAAACACTTCTCTGAGCTGTATAATACAATACAGATAGTTCTGTGTCTGTGTGAAGAAATCTTAAATTTTTTTGTGTGTGTTTGGTTCAGATGAGCAAGAGGCTGTGCAGAAGCGGACCTTCACTAAGTGGATCAACTCCCATTTGGCCAAGGTAAGACACACACACACACACACACACACACACACACACTCACACACCACAGTGACAAAATCTGTGGTGCTCTTTGTTATTTCAGTATTATCCTGTCATAAGACTGGCGGTACCAGTTCACACAGAAACGTATACATCATTAGCTTACTGCTTCTCAGTCTACCAGCTGAGACGACTTAGCCAGCATTATACCATACAGCTGGCTGTTTACTGTTTTAGCATGTGTTACATTTCACATATCGTCAATATACACTTCATTAAAGGGACCATATCATGGGAAACTAAACGATCTTAAAATAATAATAGAAAGGTAAATTAAAAATGATCTAAGCTAAATTTAATAAAATGCATGCTTGTTGTAAGCAAAATGTCATTGTGTTTGGAATCGTAGCAATCTGGGCATAGGAGGATGAGAGGAGTCGCAATTGCAAACACATGAACTTTATTTACAGCAAACCCAAAACAACTGCAGTAATCCAGTGACATGAAGGGTTTCGATTGACACACCGGTGGGGGCATATAGGATTTACTGGTTCAGCATAGGAAACACCTGGGAAAGTGGTAGAGACATGAGCTAGACACAGGTAAAGACACTGATCAAGGTGCGGGGCTAAGGAGAAGCTGAGGACCACAACAGAAAACCACAGAGGAAAAGAAAGCAGAAATGGGCAAAACAAGGCAGAGTGTGACAATATGCTTATCGCAGTTTCGCCTGTTTATTCATGCTGAAGTTATAAAGAGTGTTCCACCCCTGCTGCTTTCAGACCAGAGGTCTTTTAAACAGTATAGTAACAAATCATGATATAGTCATGTAAAGAAGTTTTTTTACACATATACACACAAAGGTCACCAGTGGTCCTTTGGGTCATTTAAGTATGACCTATAGGTCTCATCCTTAATTTTTCCAGTGATCACTTTCCAGTTTCTTTCTTCTCCTGTTAACTTGATCACAGGTGTCCCTCTGAATTAACCATCCGCGCCGGACACATGTGCTCATCGGAGACTGTGTGTGTGTGTGTGTGTGTGTGTGTGTGTGTGTGTGTGTGTGTGTGTGTGTGTGTGTAATTATTGCATTATGGCGTGTTAATCTCCCTCACTTAACCCTTCCCTGTGTGTCAGAGAGGAGTGTACGGAGAATGACTGCTCCAGCCAGCCGCAGCGCAATTACCCAGCAGCCCCGGCCCACTGAGCCTCTAAGCGCATCCAGTTTGATTACTGTGCTCGTCTTCGGTGACATGGAGCAGAAAATTCATTTGAAATGTCAAGCTGTAGGAAATCTGCCTTGACATGATATTTCATATAACAGTGCCCACCACTGGCTCTCCTGCATTAAACTGTGGGCCATCAAACCGTTCAACACGTTAATGTTTAATAACACGTTCTCCGCCTGCTGGTGCTGTTTGCCGGTTTGTTTGTTTGCTGTAGGCTGGAGGACAGATTGAAGCCGTCAGTTAGTGCTGCACTGAGAGGTTTGAAGCATCAGTTTGCTTAAGTGCTGCCCTCTAATGAGACGAGGGCTGATTGCCTCTCTTGTGCTCATTCTCTGCTGCTATAAGGCCACTCTGGGCCTCTGTTACAATAAAGGGGACTCATTGAACTGATTGCATTTGGTAGTTCAGTTCTGATTAAAATGTCAGCAGAAAATATGTGGTCATTTGAGCCCAGCTCATGTCATTAGAAGCCTCACCCTGTTGGTGTACTGTGCAACCCATTTGTTGATGCACTGCTCTTCAAACCATTATCAGTGATCAGTTTCTGACCACTGAACTGCTATTGGGTGGATAGTTTAGGGTGGTGACCCTTTCTCCACTTAGCTGTAACACTGATGTGTGCAAAATTTTCAGCAACACAGCTGCAACTTTGCTTATACTCATACATTCTACCATGCCTTTGTCACTGATTTAGTCCGTCATCCATACATTACCTGGTCAACAGTGGTCCTGTGGCCTGAAACTGACCAAAGAGTAGTGGGATAGAGAAATGGTTGACCAAAAACTGAAGATATAATATTGCACATAGTAATAAAGATATTGCACATAATGGTAATGATTTTGTACACAATACGTGGCAAATAAAGTGGCAATTTAGTACATGTACAAAGTAGGTGTTTCTTCCCAAGGTGTTTTAATGCTAGAAGTCTAAAGCAAATCGTCACCAATCATTTGTGATCTAAATTAAAAAAGGCAAATATTCTGCATTGAAGATGAGAGAGAAAATGTTTTTTCAGAAAGAAAAATAACCCACCCTCCATCTAGACATGGGGCATTAAGTTAAACGAAGATAGAATCCGTTCTGCAGGATTCTTTGTGCTGGTTAGATATATCGGTCTCCATCTCTGGGACTACCGCTGCTCTCCTCTTGCTTTCTGCTGTACCTTTAACCTCGGCCTACACAAAACTGACGTTGCCATGGTGACAGCATTTTCGAGTGTTTACCTGTCTGAGTGTGCACGTGGCGAGCAGGGCCAGGAGCGTCCACCGCAATTCAGAGCACATGGTTAAATATAGAAATCTCTCTGAAGGACGAGGGCATCAGGATACTGCACTCGTTTCTGCTTGTGTCTGTTTTGTAATATCTCTTTTTTTATTTAAATACTGAAAAATCTATTCACTAACTGCTATGAATTTTTGCACTGCTCCTATGACACACTGAACCAGGGAGCCTGTTTGACTTTTGAGCTGAAAATATGTCAACAATAAGTGCTGCTGGTGTTCCGAGGTCCGTTATATTGGAATGGAAAAGTGTGCCGTAATTACGTTCATACAATTTCCTTTGAGTGCATTTGCTGAAAAAAAAACACATCCAGCCAAGGCAATTATTTTGATGAGTTACAACTGCAGTGTGTCTTTTTGGATTTAGGCTGAATTTAGTTTTCTCTTGTCCTACAGTGATCCTTTACCATACACACGCTTGCGCAGAGCTTTAAATTGGCTCTGAATACTTAAAAATAATACAACGTTGAATTACTGCCATGTCTGAAAACATCAGGCATTTTATTTTGAATGGCGTTTCAGTAAATCCCTGCTGATCATTCGCTTTACTGCTGGAGATATTCCCATAATTATGGCACTTTCAAGAGAGTGATCTGTGGTCAGGAGTCCAGAGACATTTTTCCACAGGTGTATAGGAAACGTGGCAGAGCTAAACCGTGCTGCGATGGCCCGAAAAATTTTAGTTGTCAATAGATGAGTAGCAGTAACATATTAGGATAGTGTAGAATGAAAGAAATGGAGGGAAGGAGGTGACAAGACAATTAAAGAGACAGAGAGTGGGAGAGGTAACGAAGAAAAGAGAGACAGAGAGAGAGAGAGAGACAGAGAGAGAGAGGGAGAGAAAGAGAGAGTGAGTGAGGGAGAGAGAGAAAGAGAGACAGAGAGAGAGAGAAAGAGAGGGAGACAGAGAGAGAGACAGAGACAGAGAGAGACAGAGAACGAGAGGGAGACAGAGAGAGAGACAGAGAGAGACAGACAGAGAAAGAGAAAGAGAGACAGAGAGAGACAGAAACAGAGAGAGAGACAGAGAGAGAAAGAGAGAGAGACAGAGAGAGAGAGAGGGAGAGAGAGAGATGACTTTCTGCTTTAGTTACCTCTTAGAGGTCCATTTGTTAACCCCCCCAACATGATGCAAATCATCTCCTGTGAATCTCCATCTCACTAATTCACCGCCTAAAGGCACAAAACTAATCATTAATGTTATTAAGATAACAAAGGATGAAGTTCCTTTCGTTTCTCTCTTGTCTCTCTTTCCCTCTGCATGTGCAACAAAAGAGGATTACAGAGTGGATTCACGCTCATGTTAATATTTGGTCAATTACTACACTCGTTTTAGTCAGGAGTATTTTCTGTGGCATGTACGAGGATGTCACCGTGAACATGAACACAAAGCCGCCCAGCCGTCTGGCAGAAGTGTCAGATCATTGCTGTGTCGGAGCGCGTCTGCTGTAACTGACGTACCATTCCAGAGTGACGTTCTCACATTGTGCTGCTGTTATAATGTCAGAATGAAGAGGCAAATCCCCGCTGGGTGTTTGCTTTAATCCTCAAGACCCAAATCAAGTGATGTTTGGTGTCAGTACAGAATCTCTATAACCAGAATCTGGTCAGATGTTCTGGTCTTCATGACCACACAAACCACAACTCTTCCCTATAAGGGTGTCAGTAAAGCTCCTGCACAAATGTATAGAAATCCTGAGAACTGTTTACACTTTCTCCTCTGTGCATGAACAAGGGTTTGGTCCATGTTAAGACAGATTTAGTTTAATAGCTGAAGTTTTGCAGTGATTTCTTCGGTAAAAATCCCTGGCATACAAATGCTATTGCAATTTTTCTAGTTTTCACTATTATTTCTAACAACGGGTCAGAACTAATGGGTAACCTAAGCTGTGAAAAATGTTGTTCTCAATTATTGTACTGGTAGTGAATATAATGTGTTAGGCCTTCAGTCCAGCTCCTGAAGTCCTAACCAATGGAAGAGCTCTCTTGGCTTTCGCATAGTCTTGATTGGACAGTTTTTCATTGCATGTTCTTTTTTCATTTTAACCAAAACATAACATTGAAATTGGAATACACTTTCAGAAAAGATTGTGTTATATAGTCTGATGAAGGGTTCTTTCACGTGTAACAACTGGGACTCTTTTTGGTGCTATAAAAACATTTTAATGAGGTTCTTTTAGGAACCATATACCACAGATTTCTCATTTGAACCATTTAAAAAGCCTCAGTATCTGCACATTCAAACAGTTATTTCATGTTGTGTTGAAGTGTTCATGGTTCTATACACTGGATTTCAAAGAACCCATAAAGAATCAATTTTAGGGAATATTACTGAAATGCAAGTGTAATGATGCTGTGACATGTATGTAGTTATAAGAGTAAAGAATGGAAGTACGGGCCAATAAATGGACCCTTTGGGCTCCACTTGATCAGATTATTGATCAGTATTGGCTCTCACTGATGTTCTGATTAGTGAGAGCATTCACCTTTCAAATTCAATCACAAAAATGTGAGATAGCATCACAGACACTCTGTGCCTGGTGCCTCTTTAAAGAAAAGGTCTTGCAATTTCCAGAATTTACCTCTTTTGTCCATTTTTCATGCAGAGTCAGGAACCACATAAGCAGGTCAATTACAACAAGACCTCCCAGAGTCCTGGAGACCCTGTGCACATTTTTCCTCACTGAACTCATCTCATGTCACTCATTAGCTAGTTCAGAGCTCCTCGTGTGCCAGGTTGGGTGTATCAGAGTAGTGAGAAAACAACATTGTGTAGAGCTTGGGGTCCCATCCCCCATGGGGACCCCTGTATTACAGATTGCTGTACAGCTCCACACAGTGACAGCGTGTGACGATTTTGTTTTGCTAAATGGTGACTGTAAACTTCTTGTTAGCTATATTAGCTTTATAGCTAAAGAAGCAAATATTAGACACCATACATGTATTGACTGACCAGCTACGTTTGTAATGGTGGAGAGAGATGTGTAAAAACTGACTTTTTACCGAACTAGTCCTTCAAGTGTGTGAGTGTGAATTTGAAGGACAGGCAGAGAGGCAGGACTGAAACCTTCATCTGCCTAAGAGCCCCCTCTTGATTAGGCACTACAGAGAGGAGGGGATGGATGGGGAGAATGAAGTGTGTGTGTGTGTGTGTGTGTGTGTGTGTGTATATATGCATGTGTGTGATGAAGAGAGAGAGAGAGAGAAAGAGAGATAGAAGGGGAGCACGGATGAGAGGAAACCCTCCATTTCGATTTTGACAAATCCTCTTAGGCTGGGTTAGGGCTTAATTACGGTACGCCCAATATTGTGGATGAACCCATTTCTCACGTGCTTGACAGATACCCCAGGCTGAGTGGCTCACAGCGCCAGAAAAAAAAAGCCAGCGAGTGCTCTCAGAGATATCCCGCTATAAGGGCCTAGTTAACCACCACACACACATTGCCATGACCCCCATTAGGCCTCTCAGGTCCTGCGTATCATTGCCTGACAGAGGCAGGGAGCAATGCCCCATTTAGGGCCCTTCAAACAGCCCATTAGTGTTCTTTAGCACTAATGAATGTGCAAATTTCTGCAGCTACAAGTTTGGACTCAGACAAAAAAACAAACACAACATACTTTTGGTGATATAAGTGGCCAAGGCAGTGCAAGCTCTGGTCCTAATGTTCACACACTAATAGAGGGTTGCTAACAATCAGTCCCTAAACTGCACTCACCCACACTTCAGTTCCTCACTACAGCCATGTGACATATTAGTCTCATAGCTACTGAATCATTAAAATGGAATTCCACTGTTTTTTTAAAAGTCATTCAGAGAGGCTTGATGTGAAATGGTTTGTTAAATAGTTACAGGGATCGCAGCATTTACACACAAATATTCATTAGTGCCTTCAGCATTTTTACATACAGTACTGTGCAAAAGTCTTAGGCCGCTGAGAAAATGCTGCTTAAAAGCTGTTTCCTGCTGGGCAGTGGTATTAAATTAGTTTTAAAACTCTTACATTGCAGCAAATACAAACAACATTAACACAGTAAATGGTGGTTTTATGTGTGGCAAAGTGTTCGCTGAACCATTTCCAGACCCCTTTCCTCACGGAAGCCCAGTTTTACTTGCAGCTTCATCAAACCCCTGGTTTGGCTCTTTTTACTGCAGTAGATTAAATTAGGTGTTGATTTTGGAATTTTATTCATTCACCCAATGACTGGAAGCACTGAGCAGAAACCTGCATCCAAACCTGTGTTCTTCTAACCAGCGCACAGAATATCCACTACTTTTTAAAAAAGGAAATCTTGATACTGTTTTACTGATGAACATTCTACTATTCAGCTGTTTTTGCTGCAGAAAGAAGCTACTGCTGATAGAAATTACTTCAAACAATTTGCCCAGGTGTCTAAGACTTTTGCACATTACTGTATATCAGAGTTGTAGAAAATCTGACATTATTATAGATCATTATATTTAAGCAGTTTTTATTTGATTTTTATACTGTTATTTTTGACTAATACTTATATTACTCTTATCTCAGTGTCTCCGTGTGACTGTGCGGTCATAACTTAAACTCTTTCCTCAGAGATCAGCAAGGTTTTCTTATTCTACTTCTAATTCTTTTTTGACTACAATGCTCTGCATGTATCTCTTGGCCATGGACAACTTATTTATATTTTATAATTTAGGTATAACTGTGTCTCAAGCATAACACATAACCAGTTTATGTTATAACTTAATAATCTGTGAAGTCTAACTCTGATTCTGAAAGACTTTGTTCACATTTTAACAGTTCAGTTAAGAGGAAAGTCAATGGAATTCCTTATTAAGTGTTTAAGTGATTATATATTGGTACTGTTGTAACAGTAATTCGTATCTGAAAGGTGCTAACATTTGCAGGAGAAAAAGACAAAATGTCCATTCATGGTCATTTTATCGGTGCATTTATTATTTAAATGAAAGTAAACAAAGAAAGTTACAGTATTTTGATATGATTTTGCTGTAGAATATCAATGATTTTCTTTATATCTCTCTCCAATTTATGTGTTTAGGTTGGTTACACAGCTGACACCAAATTTTCCAACAGTATTGAGGCTTTGTTCGCCTGGTCAAATGAATATTGCATGGCTTAGTGACAGCCTCAACAATCAATTTCAATCAATTAGGACCAGACGCATGTAATTAGCTTAAGGCCTTGACTCATTCTCTCGATAGCCGTTTCCTTGATTTCCAGTTTGAGTTTTCATCCGTTGCACAATTAGTCAGAGTGCTTCTTTTAAAAATGTAATCTCCCATTACGTGAATTTGACTTCAATTAGTTTCCGAATTATTGCAGCGCTAATTGGACTTTCATAGTCGTCCCCCTCCTCCAGTCTGTCTCAGAAGAGCTTAATTAGACAGATCTTAAAAAACATTACTCTCTTCCTCTTATCTCTCTCTCTTTTTGTTTGTCTCTTTTCTTTTTCTCTCTTTACCTCATTGCTCTTGTACTCTTTCTATTTATCACCACTTCCTCTCTCTCTCTCTCTCTCTCTCTCTCTTTCTTTCTTTTTCT
>JBBJLR010000160.1:2837498-2848126 GCA_037577145.1 Brachypetersius gabonensis
ACTAAACGAGCGAGAAACAAACACACACACACACACACACACACACACACACACACACACACACACACACACACACACACATACATCAAAGCCATGTTTATGCACTCTTGTGAAAACACGGCTGTGTACAGTTCTTAGACATCTACAAAAACAATATTTAAAAACTGTTTAGATAACCAGTGTGTGTTTATTCCTACTATTAACATTAATATTCCTTAAACTATGATTAAATAAAACAAAATAGCGTAAATACAAATATCTTTATACAGTAAATAGTGATATTATGTTCAGTATATCAGTGTGTGTTTGTGGAAGTCCAGTATTACTTCCCATCAGAAACCTAGTTTGACCCAGTCAGTCCTTCATTAAATGAAATCAGGAGCTGCTGGTGGAGTTTCAAGAGGAGGAATCTGGAACCGAACCTGTGTTCTCCTCGCCAGCTCACACAATATAAAAAATAACTACTTTTTACAAACAAAACACCCCTTGATGCTTTTTACTGCTTCCTTGTTTGTTTGCACTTATATTAATGTTAACTTTGCTAGCAGAAAGTCACTTTATCACACACTGAGAAAAATGGCTTTAAATAATTTGCATAGGTGCCTTAGGCTTTGAGCAGTAGTGTACCACTTATATAAAAAACACAGATATGTACCTCCCACATACACACACACACACACACACACACACACACACGCCAGGCACGATTACACTCACAAGCACACACATATAATAACCTGCGCAGGAGGGAGCTGTCTGACTGCCGAGTTCACCCCGAACACAGTCAGCTTACTGAAATCCAGTCAAAACATTTACTCTCAACTCATCTTCTTCTCACTGGAACACCACTCTGGGCTTTTAAATCCTCCACCCTCTCTCTCTCCCTCTCTCTCTCTCTTGGTTTCTCTCTCTCTCTCTCACTCAATCTCTCTCCCTCTCTCTCTCTCACTCCCCCTCCCCCCTCTCTCACCCTTTCTCTCTCTCTATCTTTTCCCCTCTCTCTTTCTCTCTCTCTCTCTCTCTCTCTCTCTCGCGTGCATTTTCTCTCTCTCTTTCTCTCTCTTTCACTTTCTCTCACTCTTTCTCTCTCTCTCTTTTCCCCTCTCTCTCTTTCTCTCTCTCTCTCTCTCTCTCTCTCTCTCTCTCTCGCGTGCATTTTCTCTCTCTTTTTCTCTCTCTTTCACTTTCTCTCACTCTTTCTCTCTCTCTCTGTCTCTCCCTCTTACCCCCCACCCCCGATGTCTCCCCTCTCTTTTTCTCTCTCTATCTCTCCAGGAGTTCTTTCGAAATCTTCCTCACTGGATGGATCAGCACACTGCCATGAATGATGCAGGAAACTTCCTCATAGAGACGTGTGATGAGACAGTGTCCCGCGACCTGAAGCACCAGCTGCTTCTCCTCAATGGGAGATGGAGAGACATGTTCACTAAAGCCAAACAGGTCAACATCTTCATATGTATTTCTTACTCATTCCATTGACAGAAATCTGTCATTGTGTTACATTTGATTAACATTAAGAGTATAATATTATATTTTCTTTGCATTCTGTAAAATTATAGCCTATATAATTTTGTACCTTGACTATACACATGACTATACACTCAACAGCAACCAGATTCAGATCATAAACACAGTCATGGTGTGGACTGAAAGTTGAGAGGCTGCACTTGTGAAAACACTGTATCTGCTTGCTTTAATGAGCTGTAGTGAGGAGTAATTGAATTATTGATTTTGAGCTTCTGATGCAATCTCCAAAGTGGAAAACTGACACCTGATGGACTGAGACAATCACGGCAAGAGCCAGCCCACCATGGTTTACTGTAGATGCCTAAATAAGTGTTTGCAGTCAGAATTCACAATAAAACCAACGGTCTTTGTGTCTCTGCAGTATGTTTGTCTTCACGAGACTCAGATTCAGACTGAGAAAGAGCAGCAGGAGGCCATCGCTGCTCTCAAAGAGTTTCTACAGACTTCAACAGCCAAACTGACCTCGCCTGTCCAACTGTCACTACTGGATGTTAAGAGCTTTGTGCAGGGCGTTGAGGTAGTTTCACTCCTCAGTTTGAACTTGAGTTCAAATTACAAGCTGGCTTAGGTTAGGGGCTTGTCTATAACTTGTTTATATATATAATGCTTAAAAAGGCCCATTTTATAGTGTAAACCCTACTTATGCACCCAAATATGCTCCCAAGACACTTTAATTTAATTTTAAACTCAGCTTGATACATTACCCTGAAAGAAAATGTAAACCCGTATCTGTACTGTACAGTTTACACTGCTGCAGTGCTAGAATGTAAATACCGATGTTACCCGTGTTTAGACTGGACTGTAATTCATTCAGAACGTTTTCTTTGGTATGCGCTGGCGTCTTCTTTCGTATAAGCAGGTAAATACAGTAATACATTAATTTAATTCACTGGGCCAAGCAGCACAGTTCTGTCTCCTCCTACATTTTACAGAGCACCTGTGGTTAGTCACTATGGCATGCGATTAATCAACAATTACTTTTTTTGTGATTAATTGATCGAAATTAACACATTCATTGGACACCTCTAATATTTATATTAATATTTGTAAACTGCTTTTGAAATGTGAGGTACAGAAATGCGGTGACACTGCTTTACATGCCTGTCAGGCCTGTCACAATCATTACGTTTCAGCTGAAGATTAATTGCCACTGTGATTAACATTTAGTACAACTCAAAAGTGACTAAACTGACTGATTATCTGTATTAACCGTCTTTCTCCCTCACTCAATGTGATGACGGACACACTTATAGCTCACCCCACAGCCCTCTAAACATGTTATGAACAAACACCAGTTAAACACACATTATTCACCACTGCCCTCTAAACAGGTTTCTTCTAAACTTTTTATTCTCATAAAGCAGGGTAATACATTTTTCTTGTGTACATTGCTGTCACATGCGTGGTTCCTTTAGTTATGGAACACAATAGCACCTTATGCCACTGCAGATCTTTTTTGTATTTTTGCCTCCTGTGCCTGGCCTCTGTGAATTAGGACGCTTCCCGTATTAATAATGAATGTTATTTCATTATGCAGCATTTCTAAGAGCTTCCTTTGATTTATTTAAGTCCCAGATCTCTCCAATGATTGACACATTCTGCTAATTTCATAACTACATTGCATGATGATTGAATATCTAATTAGTATTGTCCTTATTTTCAATAGGAGATGCTCCCATTATGGTGTTCTTATGAAGTTTATATTTAATGTATGTAACAACTGATGACTGGTGTAAAACTGTACTATCAACACCATTAAATTTACAACCATGCACTGAATTTGATCCAGGCCACTTGTTTTAGAAGAAATGATGATGATCCTTTTTTTTTCCTTTTGATTCCAAAGACCATCACTAACAGACTCCCGAGGATGGAGGCCCAGTATAAGGTGGCTGCACGTTCTGCCCAGCTCTGGGCCAGAGACACATTCAGTGGGGATGGAGGACAGGCACTGACTACGATGGCATCGATTAGAGGACAACTGTACAAGGTACAGTGTGAGCAGTGGGCACTCAGTATCTGTGCAACACAAGCCAGGGAAAATTCTCCTGTCTCAACTGTGGGGCTGGCAAGTGTTAGTACATCTATACAGTCTTAACATTTATCCAGTATTAATAAAACATTGACTCAACTCTGAGAATAGTGAAGCTAGACCTAAATAAAACAAATCTAATGTAACTTACAATGGATGGATGGATGGATGGATGGAGGGACAGACAGACAGAAAGACAGAAAGAAAGACAGAAAGAAAGAGAGAAAGAAACTTTATTTATCAACAAGATAACTTCAGATAACCAGTAGCTCATTTGTAAATGTATTCATTAACACAGATATAATACTAAAAATAGTGAGGAGGCCTAAGTTCTACCAATTAAAATACAGTTAACAAATTCATGCTTTAGTTTCAGTTTCAAGTTTCAAGTACTTGTCATATACAGGTTACAATGGAATATATATATAAAACACTGATAGCGATTATGAAAGGGTAATAGTATGATTGATACTTTAATAAACATAGAGGCAAACTTTAAATACTGAATTGGAGCATAACTGTATTAATGTGATTTTTAGCTACGCTTTTTCCTTAAGATCATTTTGACCTGTGCCTGACTGTAGTCTGTGTGTGTGTGTGTGTCTCCGTGTTTCAGATGAAGGAGAAATGTCCTGTGGTTCTGAGAGAGTGTCAGACTGTGCTTCCTTTGCTGGAGGAACTGGAAAGGCAAATCTCAACCTTCTACCAGACTGCAGAGTGCGCCGGCCACATCATCACCCAGCAGCATGACCAGCACAAGAACCGGGTAAGAACCCATAGTGTAAATCAGAAGAACTGATGGGACTTAAGCTCTATCCCTTGGTACACCTTAGACATTATGACTGATTCAGAATCAGAATTGGAAAACTTTATTGATCCTAGAGCACATCACTTATGCTATGACTGCACAGAGACACAGAGACAAAATAAAGCTCTGAAGAAAATCCTCTGATAATGCTTTGTACTAAATACACTATGCTTTAGACACAAACACTGCGGTCAGTAGAGAGGTGGATATAAATACTAAAGATAAATAAATAAAATTACTGCTGAAGTAGTTTTCTAATTAGTACAAATAATAGTTTAGGACTGCATTCTATACCAAGTCCATTATTGCACGTAGTCGATATTTTGCACTCCAAATGACTATAATTATAAATTAGTTAACTTCAGCAGTAACTTTATATATCATTTATAGTGTTTATATGGTGTTGCCACCAAGTAGCATCATGCAAATACCATCATACACTCACCTCAAGTCAAGTCAAGTTGTGAAATAATCTCAATCAAATATGCTTTTGTGTTTTCTGACTCTGTATGACTATCTGTTCTGTAGAAAAAAAAAAGATCCACAGTATGTTACATAGTTAAAACAGTAACTGCTGCCTCTTTGGATAGACTTTTTTGGATAGTTTTGCTCATCCTTTTGTCACTTATTTCTGTTGCTGTAATTGTGTTGTGTGTATCTCCTCCAGGAGCTACTGTCCAAGCAGCAGAGCTGTCAGAGGTGTGTGTGTGTGGTGGAGCGCAGTTACCTGGCCCTGCAGAGGGCGCTGTGCTGCACTAAGACTCTCTACAACTTTGAGCCGTCTCTGCTCCAGAACAGAGTGACCGAGCTCCAGACCACAGCCCAGGTCAGCCTGCTCACCAATCACAAACACAAGCCACCAATCACTTCACCACCGCATCGTGTTTAAATATACACAAGCTAGACGTTTGGTCCCATCCTTGAATTATTTAAGAAAATAAACAATACACCACTCTTTCAAAGGTTTATTACAAGAAAATATGAGACATACTTAAAGCAGATGTAACTGGTTGGTTTTGAAGTGTAATACACACTGGAAGTGCAATTTAATGCGGGAGCTTATGTACGAGTTTATGTCAACATAACCCCCATTGCCTTTATCCCAGCGGCACAGATTCACTGCATTCTTTCTAGTCATTTTTGGAAATAACTTGTGTCCGAACCCTCCCAGCACATTTTCAAGAATAAAAAACAATTCTGTCACATTTGCTGTTTGCTCAGTTTGAATGTATTGGTCCAGCTCATCCCTGCAGCTCAGTGAGAGAAATATCTATAAACTGGGGAGGCCAAGAATTTAATGATTATTTCTTTGTGATCCAACATAAAGTGAATTTCAGTGCACTAAAGACAGACCTTGTTTGTCTTCCTATAAACCAATAGTCAGAGCTTTTGTGTCTGTATAAGGTGTTACAAATATTTGTGTTTTAAAATGTTTTCTTGTAATAAAATATAGAAAAAGCTGTGTATTCATTTGTTTATATATCAACACAGCTGTCAGGACAGGCTGGAGTATTGCAGTGACAGTAGCTTATACCCTCTGCCACACTGTTTTAGCTCTGAGACCTTTATGCTATTCCAGATTGTGATGGAGCTGTTTCTAATGGACTCTTTTGAGAGCTTTACAAAACCAGACTAATTTACTAGCATGTTTACCAATCTAAGCATTTACCAAAAGATAAAAGCAATGGGGGTAACCGAGGACTAAACTGCTGCCCTGTCCTGTCTGTAGGTGCTGATGCAGGAGGCGCTGGAGTGGAGGAGAGTTGCAGAAGCCAATGGTAACCTGACTCGACGGTTTGAGGAGTCTCGGGCGGAGCTGGAGAAGGCCCTACACATAGGGCAGGCGTGCCTGAAGGAGAGAGGAGACCCTGCTGAACTGTTCAGCAAACATAACGTATGACATTACACCTTTATCAGAAAACCTTTGCCCAGTTTGGGAGCCTCACGGTGGTGCAGTGGGTAGCACTGTTGCCTCGCACCTCAAAGGTTGGGGTTTTGAATCCAGGTCCTGGTCGTGTGTGGAGTTTGCATGTTCTCCTCTTGATGGTGTGGGTTTCTGCCGGGGTCTCTGGTTTCTGCCACAGTCCAAACACTCAGGTGAATTGTGGATTTTAAATTGACCGTGGGTGTGTGTGTGTGTGTGTATGTCCCCTGCGGTGGGCTGGGTGAGTCCCTGCCTCGTGCCCATAGACCTCGGGACAGGCTCCGGGTCACCGCGACCCCAGGAAATGAGTGAATGGTCAGTTTGGCCTGATTTGTTTATGTTTAGGATTTCCACACACAAGACGCCTAATTTTTATCTAAAGTTTATGTTTCTACTCGTGATTCCTGTGAGGGGAACCCTCTCTGTGTTCAGAATGAGTTACTTGTTAGGTCATTCTTTATTCACCACATAGCCTTCACTGCATATGAAACAACCATACAGCCGCCTCTAAAAGATTTATCATTGAGAATTTGAAGTGGTCAGCACATATATGATATATAGATCATCATTTCTATGCACATTCAGATCAGTCCTTGTGTTGTTTTATCCTTAGCTGTCATTTCACTATATTTTAATCCCAGTTGTGTCTTTTTGATTAGGATTTTTTTGGGAGGTTGGACCAGAGACTCTTGAATGCATATCTGAAGGCATGTGATGATCTGACTGATATCTTGCCGGAGGAGGAACAGCAGGGTCTACAGGAGTCTGTCAGACGGCTGCACAAACAGTGGAAGGTCTGTCTATGTCCATTTTAAGGAAACAAATTTCGGCACTAAAATTTCTGAACAACATGGATAAATTGCCACTCACTTGTTTAGGATGATACTTGATATCTGTCTAAAGCTTTTAAGTAAATTGTCCAGCAGCTTGTCCTTGTTTTTGAAAGCATAAATATGCAATGAAATGTCCTGTGGCAAGATGGTAAAAAAACGCAGATATCGCCCCTGTTAACGGAAAGCCATGATTCATATCTCCGATATTTTGATGGCTATGTATTATTGTTACTAATATTTTTCCTCTTTTTGTTATTGATAATTAAACATTAACACAAACAAAATACATTAAGCAAAAACAAACCAAGTAACAATAAGGCATTAACACAAAGAGCTGACACAGGGGTGTATAGAAATAAGAACACCTGGACAAGTAATGCAGGGCTAAGACCAAAACAACAACAGACACAAATGGATTCGCAGGCAGATGGCCATGGTGAACAAAGGCACACTGGGCACGTAAACAAGAAAACAGGGGCGAAAGACACAAGGAACATAAAAAAACAAGAAACAGAGACAAAACACAAGAAGACTGTTACAGTAGGGATGGTATTGTGAACAGGGGTCACCAGCTCAATATGTTTTGAGGAAAGTGGATGATGTACACATGAACTTTGCACAATCAAATTGGAGCACATAACCTTCCATTATTTGTATTATAATCTACATTAGTAGGTCTAGTGCACAACTAAAGGAGCAAACTGTCTTGGTTGCTTGATTACCTTTAGAGCAGGGAGAAAATGGATTACTGATAACTCTTTAGCCTAAACCTCAACAGATTCAAATGCATTCCTTCTTTTTTCAGTCTTGATTCTGTTTATTTGCCGTTGTCAGGATATCCAGGCTGAAGCTCCTGCCCACCTGTTGAGGTTGAAGGTGGAAGCAGAGAGGCGTATGATCATGGCATCACTACAGGAGTGCAGGATGGAGCTTCAGAAAGAGGAGAAGGCCCTCGCCACTGCTGGTAGTGAAAGAGTGATCAGAGAACACAGGGTAGGTCTGAGAGAGAAGTCTAACAGCCTTTCTAAATATTACACTGAGCGCAGTCTTGCACTACATGTCCAAATGTTTCCAGACAGTTCTTATAATTAATGAATTTGGCTAATTTGAGGTATAGTCATTATGGTGGGTATGAACCCTCCTAGCATTTCGTGTAAAGCCCTTCCAGAAGAGTCGAGGCAGTTCCTTTAGCAAAGGGGGACTTTCCATTAATACCCTTGATTTTAAAAGATATGAAGGAAGAGCAGTTGTCCACAAAATTTTGGACATTTAATGATTAATATCACAGCATCAGGTAAAGCGAATGTGTTTACATTTGCATTCTCAGGTCTATTTCAGACAGAATGACCCTCTCTCCGTGTGTGAGAGGAGACTGAAAACCATG
The DNA here is from genome assembly GCA_037577145.1 of Brachypetersius gabonensis. Classification (NCBI taxonomy): domain Eukaryota; kingdom Metazoa; phylum Chordata; class Actinopteri; order Characiformes; family Alestidae; genus Brachypetersius; species Brachypetersius gabonensis. Next base: position 2,846,007 of record JBBJLR010000160.1, read on the forward strand.
GAACACCTGTGCCAGAAACTTCCAGAAAAAGACCTGATGCAGAAAACTCTACAGGAGGCAAAGGATCAACTGTCAGTGGTGAAAGGTGACGTGGAAAGTACTTATGTGAGACTCCAGCAGCACCAAGACAAGTGGAGGGAGTGGCATTCAAGGTGAGGAGGGTGGTGGTGAGGGGTTTGTCCCAGTGACCCTAAGATGAAGGAAACTGAGACTGCATGTGTGTTCACTTTTTTCAGGTTTGTGGAGCTCTCTGGCTGGATCTCTTCCCAGCAGGCCAAGCAGAGAGGTGGAGACTGCTCCAGTGTGCAGGTCAGAAAAGTGCAGGCTGTGTATTGCAGTGGTCACTAAAACCAAGACAGACAAGACAGACTTTACGAAAGTATTAGTTTGCCAATTCTCCCCAATTCTTTAGAAGTACACATGTTGAAACACACTTTCACTCTTGGGCCAGTTCAGCAACTCCACTGGTCTCAGACCACTGAATCATGATTTTCTGTGTATGTGAAAATGGCAAGCAAACACTGACTCATCTGCTGAGGAACTTTCATTGAGGTTTATTTTTGATTCAGTATGGGGTCCAGTCAATTAAAGCACAGTGCAAATATAATAGATGCAGTAAGTTTCACATTTTGCTTTATGGTTAAAGAACCTCAAAGCTTACTATACATGCTAAGGGGGAACCCTCAGGGATTTTCTTAAAACTAAAACGTATATTTCTGAAAGTTTAGTTTTTATTTACTAGAATCATATTTGTAAACTCAGTACTATTTATTTCAATACTGAGTTTTGATTTTAAATAATAGAGTTAAGTACCTTTAGCGTCCAATCAAGTCAAATAGTCTAGAGGCATTATTTTACTACTCAAACAGCAGGGCAACTGGTGGTCCTGTGATCAGAAGGCTATGGGTTTGAATCCCAGGTCTGCCAATTGCACCACTGAGGTACCCGTGAGCAAGGTACCATCCACTGCTCCCCGGGCGCTGTGTTCCTGGCTGTCCGCTGCTTCACTTTGTGAATGGGTTAAATGCTGAGAAAGAATTTCTCATTGTTCACACCATGCTCTGGTACGCTCATGTGAGTTAATTACTTTACAATTAACCACCAACAAATATCACTCTAGATCTTCTGCAAGTCCTAGATACATCACCGAATATGAGTAACTAACTAGTGGGTTTCTGTCAGATGGTAAGAGCGAAGAAACACCAAAATATCCAGGACAGGTGCACTCCTGGATCAGGGCTGAGAACCATTTATCTAAACTGTCTTAAGAACTGTTTTCCCCTCTAAATCTAAATCCCTCTGTCCTCTGTGTGTGTGTGTGCATGTGTGTGTGGCTGCAGAGTGGAGTGTTGAGAGCTCAGGTAGACTCTCTAGACTGGCTAAAAGCTCGCCTGGCTGTGCTGGAGGACCTGAGCACTGAAGCTGATTTGCTCACTCAGAGAATAGCCCTGGAAGATCTCTCCAAAGAGCTCAACACACTTCTCTCCACTCTGGAGGAAGTAAGAGTTTTCGGAACCCCTAATACTAATCCGTAATCTGTAAACTGGTCAGTCAGCCTAGATAAATGAGTTACACTAAACATGCAAAAGTTCGTGGACACATACTTGTTTCTTCTGGAATCAAGGGGATAAACAAAGTGTTTGTTCTTCCTTCACTGCAGTGACGGCCTCCACTCTTCTCTGACGGCTTAACATTAGATGTTGAAACATTACTGTGAGGATTTAATGGTGTGTTCAGCCACAAAAACACTAGTGAATGCATTGTAGTTACAATAAATTAAAAAGAAAATGAATAGCTAAAACTAAATAATAAAATATGTAGAAAAAATATGAGATAAGATCAGATAAACCTTTATTAGTCGCACAAGAGGGAATTGCTATGGCAGAAAATGGACAGTACAATGCAAAGAGCAGCAGAAAGTGGCAAAACAATCCATACAACACAGCAAAGATAAAATAAAAAAGTAGACTTTACAAATAATACAAAAAATGTAAATAGACATTTGTATGTGTTTTCTAAAGTAAGTTTCTGTATAAAGTTATTTATGTATAAGTATTTGCACATAGTGGAAAGACCTCTCTCTCTCTCTCTCTCTCTCTCTCTCTCTCTCTCTCTCTCTC
>JBBJLR010000160.1:2848226-2862048 GCA_037577145.1 Brachypetersius gabonensis
ACTGGGCTTCCATGAGGAAAGAGGTCTGGAAATGGTTAAGCGAACACTTTGCCACACATAAAACCACCATTTACTGTGTTAATGTTGTTTGTATTTGTTGTGTTTTAACACTAACTTAAGACCACTGCCCAGTAGTAAACAGCTTTTAAGCATAATTTTCTCAGGTGCCTAAGTCTTTTGCACAGTGCTGTACATGTAAGTTCATTGTATGTGTGTGTTGTGTGTCTGATTTTTGCCTTTGCATTTCAGGCCACTGTGCACGCATGGCAAGACTTTGAGGAGGACAGAGAAGCAATATGGCAGTTTGTGCACAGAACCACTCCTGTCCTGCAGGAGGAGCTTATATTCAGCAGTCTGGACAGTCTAACTACTGAACTTGATCATGCCAAAGTAAGAACACTGTGCATAGAAATAAATATACAGTGTTTCCCCTACCACTGAATAAGCTAGGTGCTCCTTAAAGAAAACTGAAATACTAGTGGATTCATTAACATGTGATGTTTTATTACGAAGGGAACCGCCCTGTGTGTGTAAACGTAAGCACTCCACTTCTTTTCAAGGCTTAGTTATCAAAAGAAGATCACTACTGAACCTTTTAAAAAGGAATGTGTGGAAAGAATTGTAAAACGTCATGATACCGTCCTGTCTGTTTCTACTTGTGGATCATATGTGCGAGACAACAAAGTTGTGTCTTCCACCTCACTAGGAAAAAATAGCTAGTAAAAGACTGATCAGGTATGCCTCCTATATCTACACATACATTAGCTTTTCCTTCCCTTTGAACCTTTTAAAAATAAATGTGTAGAAATGTAAAGTGATGATACTATATCAGCTACGCATTTCTGATGACCGCATATGCCAGACCACAAAGCTGGCCTTGAAGTGTCAACTAGCAGACTTATCTAGAGTAAATATCTAGGGTAGAAACTGACTATGTATGGATATTATGTCCATGTGTTTAGATGAGCTGTTCCTGATATGTACATTATATGATTATGGTGTGTGTCTGCTTGTGTGTGTACAGGAGCTTCACACAAACGCAGGTGTGCTCACAGTTCAGGCCAAGTCGCTTATGAAGAAAGCTGCTGAGATCCAGCTGGGTGACCAGAATCATTCTCTTCTGCAGAGTCAGGCCCAGGCTGCTCAGGAGCGAACACAGGAGATACAAGTCGGCCTTGAGAAAATGTGAGATTTCTTTGGAACAAATGTTTGTGTTTGTGAAAGATCCCGGTTTCTTCTTCATCGATTTGTTTCAATCATTTGGTTTAGAAATGTGGAAATAATCACATTCACAGCAGCTTCAAAACAATAGAGTGGTCAGTCAGTTCTCAGATAGAGGCTTTAAAATGTTATTCCTGTGTGTGACATGTCCCTCTTTATCTCTCTGTTCTTGCAGGATATTGGAACTTGAGCAGATGCAGGCATGGTGGCAGCATTTCAACAATGAGTCAGAAGCTTTCTCCTGCTGGGTGTGTGAGAGAGAGAGGGAGCTTGCCGATCTGGACCTCAACTCTGTTCCCTTAGATCAACAGCTTCAGGCTGTAGAGGTAATGATGAGAGTTGACTACAATTTAGTTTTTTTTACACACACACAAACAAAACCTATCCAAAAACCAGTTTAAAGGAACCTCTAAAGAGAAGGAAAGGAAAGTGTAAAGAAACTTTTCAATGAATAGTACACATTTTACCTGGTGATACCATCAAAAAGAAGGGATTAAAAAAGAAGGGGAAATGAAGGTCTAATAACACTTATTCATAGCTCACACACTGCAGCACCACATTTAAAGGCCCCTTCTTAACAGCCGCATCACCACTTGGTGCTAACTAATCCAACTAACACCAATACCGACTCCTAATCAATACATTTAGTGATGGCTGTGTCCGACTCTCAGCACAAATATTGAAATGTCTGTGTGTATGTGTAATATTTAACATCTGATTCAAGCCAGTCAGATGTCTGGACATCACAGACTTTAAAAAATAGCCCAAATGAAGAACAAAACTGCAGGAAATAGTCACAGTGCTTTTAAAATGAAATCACAGGCTGTGTGAATTCACGGCTTGGGCTATAGGTAAATCAGTCTCATTTTAATTATGATCTATTGTAATCTGTTGTGTGCTGTTGTTCACAGGTCCACAAGAGTGAAAAATAATCAGCTTTTTGTCATTTGTTGAATGCCTTAATGCTAAATGTAGTTGGTCATGTCTTTAGTTCTTTAGGCATCTTAGTTTAGACAAAATGTACGTTTCACAATAGCTGCCACTGTTTTTAGCTTTGCATCACACTTTTTCTATTGACAACAGTATGTCAGAGAGTCAGAAGCTGCTTAAACAAGTCCAGTTAACATAAACTTCCAAATTATTGTTGGAAATACTAAATGTTGGTAAGAACTAAAGATGGAGACTTAATGCCTAGGCTGATTGACACCTGGGTTGAGACAAGATCTTGTAAATGTGCAGTTTAAGGCCGACTGTTGCTTTCAAGGCTGAACAAGACTAAACTTATTCTCATGGGCCTTTCTCTTTTTTCTTCTCTCAGGCAATAGAAGCAGGTTTAGAAGAGAGAATGAATGTCTTGAGCCAGCTGGAGATGGAGTCTCATTCTCTGACTCGTTTCATCACTCCGGGGGAGGTGAAGCACATTCAAGCTCGTTTGATGCAGTTTGGCAGGTACTGGGAGGAGCTTAAGAACAATGTGAAGCAGCGAATGGCTGAGCTTCAGGCCAGTTCTTCTCATAAAATGAAGTTAACTGAAGATCTGTGTGAGGTACTTCCATATAAGCCATTTATCTCTAACTGATTTTACAGTTTTGAGTATATGTTTGAGGAAAGTTATGGTTCATTGTGCTTTCATTCATGTTAATTTATGCCTTTCAGGTAAGAAATGTGATAAAAGAGCTTGCAGACATGTTGAACAAGCCTGTTGCTTCTTGCTCATCATCTTCAAGCACATACCAAGCTCTGCATGATCATTTGGTACGTTTTCATGTTTGTAATAATGCTGATCATATTATTATTCAAATGTCTAGATGTAAAAATCATTGCTGTAGAGTGAAATACTGAAATTTAGTCAAAGGTTTTGATCAGTTTACATGTTGTTTTGATTTCTAGGGTCACTTTTATTGCATAAATGCTGTTTATTTGCTGAATTTAACAAATAAAGGAAAAAATAAAACACAAAAATGGCTATAATAAAACCCCAATTATAAGATATAAATATATTTTTTTGTATATATTTTTTTATGTTTCGGCATGTAAAACTAAAGGAGAAGAGTAAACTAAAATATTTAGAAAAATCTTTGTTCCCTGAAGAGCATTTGTACTTTTTTTCATGTAGGAAATCAACAAAGCGTGTAATCTGACAACATTTGGCACGTGTGTTTAAGTGTATAGTTCACACTGTTTTTATAGATTATTTTCTTAATGCACAATCCCTTTTCTTGCAGGAGCTCTGGCAGGCTCTGAAGCAGCTGCAGCCCAGGCTGGTGTCACTGAGCCTGGGCTTGAGAAGGGTTTCTGATGGGGGTCAGGTGGAGAAAGAGGTGGCAGAGCTCCAGCACACTCTTACGCAGCACGCACAGAACGCTGCCACAAAACAAGCCATGCTGGAGGATCTGCTGACTCTGTGGCAGACGTAAGCTCTTATTTGACTTATTTGTCTAGTAGCTTGGGCTGGAGTAGAATCAGAATCAGAATCCCGAAAGAAATTGCTTATGCTACTACGGCTCAGACACACAGAGACATACAGACAAGAGCAGAATAAAATATAGTATATAAAGTCTTAAAATAAAACTCTTCGGAAAATATATACACTATACTATATACAACATACTTTATCCTCCTGAGTCCCGGCCCATTCATTTATGTCCTTTATAGGACATTTCGTTCACCTGTATCTTCCTTAAGTATTTGGGCTTTCCAGTAATGTGTCATGTGAGGGGTTTGCATGCTGGGAACAAGGACTGCAATGGCAAGGTCTACATGAGGAGCACCAAATGCAAGATGTTCTTCTGCATAACCAAAAAGAAAACATGCTTCCAGGACTGTCACAGCTAAAGTATCTAGAGTATGTTCTATGACTTATAATTCACTGTTGAACTAAAATACGTGTTTTGTTGTCCTTGCAAGCAACAAGCAACAGAGGAGTGATACAGAATTGTATTTTTTTGATCAAATTGAATGTGTTCTTGGGGTAATATAACATTATTTATTTTCTAAATTCAGTTCTGTTTTCACACGGAGATCGTCCTGTTGCCGTCTACAGTGCTGGGAAATGAAAATATAAAATATATTCAAAGAAATGTAAATTGTAAGGTGTTTTTTTTAGGCCCAATAGACTTTTTTTCTTCGGTTCTCAGGAGGATATACACAAAATGTTGTGGTCAGTAAGAGAGGTGGATTTGAATACTTTAGATTAATTAATAAAATGACTGCTGAAGTAGTTTACTAATGAACACAAGTAGCTGTTTGGAGCTGTTTTCTATACCAAGTACCTTATTGCACATAATAGTGACATAAGTTGTGATATTTCAAATGATAAGACTGTTGCACATAATAGAGCATGAAATGGTTGAAACAAAAAACTATGGTTAAATGTTGTGACTTTTTTTTTTTTCGCTAGATATGAAAGAGATCTCTCAGTTCTGCAGGGCTGGCTGGACAGGTGCGAGTTTCTCTGCAACTCTGATTCTCCATACCTGACTATGGATAAAGCCAAGCTTCACAGCCAGCTTCAAATGCTGCAGGTAATTCATCACATAAGGATGTGAAAGCTCATACTAGAGGAGGAACTGGGGTTTAGGTTTTCTAGGTTTTCTTTTCATGGTAGTATCAAAGAAAGAGCTCTTAGAGGAGCTAAGGGCTGAAGTGTCTTTCGGGTGGAGGTTCTATACCTTAGGTCATTGAAAAATGTTTCACTTTATGTGACTTGTCTCTGTGATTATTTGTTTTATCAATTACTCCGATGCTGTGATTGGCCAGGACCTGCAGTCTGAGGTTCCCTCTCAGGAGTCTTTATTGGAGAAGCTGGAGACCCAGGCTGAGACTTTGAATCCCACAATGTCAGAGGAACGAGTGGGAGAACTAACAGAGCTCCACTGCAGCTTGGAGGAGAGATGGTGCTCTCTTAGTACAAACATACCTCTCAGGTACACTCTCAAGCCTTGCTGTTTAATTTTTTTTCACTCCATGTTCTACTGAGAATTGCAGGTCAGGAGGGATGGCCTTCACGCTGACTTGACATCAGGCAATATTCCCTTTTAATACGCTGTGGTGGTTTTCTATGGGTTTTCATTTACCAGTGATGAGTATTTTTTATCACTGCTTGAAATGTTTTTTTTTTCTCTAAATGCTCTATATCAGTTATGTGATATTAATACACTCAGTAATACGGTCTATGCATGGAATGCTGAATTTTGGATAACTATTTGTGTATTTCTTTGAAAGTGGGGGTCATTTTTAATTCCTTTTCCAGGATTCAAGAACTTCAGGCCCATCAAGCTCAGCTGGAGAAGTTTAACCAGTCTCTGGTGACACTCATCATGTGGAGTGAGAGCTTTCTTGGCCAGATGAGGAGCAAATCCAAAATCTCCATCACAGACTTGACATCTGCTGGTGCCCAGATAGAGGTAAAGAATATGCTTTGAATAAAGTCCTTTGAATTAGCTAATTTTTAAGGCATTGTTTCTTAGTCCTGTTCCTGGTGACCAACAGCAGTGCACAGTTCTGACCAATTTGTTGGAGAAGTTAAAGGATAATGAAACTTAAACAAGGACAATGATGAGAGGCACTGCACCTAAGAAAGCTATTTGACTGTGAATGAAACCCCAGTTTGGAGAATTTGGGTCCTGCTGAACATGAGTGAGTAAAAAGTAAAAATACTAATTTTCCACTTTTGGAATGTCTACAGGATGATGAGGCTCTTCTGCAAAACCAAAGAGAGGCAATGGATGGTCTTCAGCAGCATGTGGATGCTCTTGGTCCATCTTTAGCTCCTGAGGACATCCAGCGATTGCAGGTCAGGAAGAACGACTGTCTGCAGTCCATCTCTGAGGCTCAGAGCCTGCTGCAGCGCAGGACGGAGGCCTCAGTTAACCTGGAGAGCTTCCTGTTGGCATACAGATCAAGTACCAGCTCACTGCAGACCCTCCAGGGAGCTGTTGAAGAACAGGACAGCTGGGACCAAACTAAGGCTGGGGAGCTCAACCAGGAACTAGGACGGCTGTCCCAGGAGTTAGCCTCCCTGGAGATGCAAGCTATAAGTTTGGACAGCAGTCTAAATAAGGCATACCTGCACCTCCATGGGGCTGAAGGAGACCGGACCACCTGCCGGCGCTTGGTGGACGAGATGGGATCAGGCCTACTAGGCCTCCAGAGGAGTCTGGGGACGAGACAGAGTGAGGCAGAAGCACTAACAGCCATGTGGAACTCCTTTAGAGGGAGGAAGGAGCTGCTGTTGCGGACTCTGATGCAGCTGGAAGAGAGAACCAAAACAGCGTGGCTTATCGATCCCAGCACACAGAGCTTTCAGCAGAGGTAATGTGCTGCTTAGACCCTGTCACCACTTATATCCACCCATTGTCACACTCTGCCTTGTTTTGCCCATTTCTGTCTTCGTTTTCTTCTGACCATGTGGTCTTTTGTTTTGGTTTTAGCTCCGCCTTAATGTATTCACCTGTGTCTCTTTCAATTCTCGTCCTCTTCCCAGGGGTTTCCTATTCTGACCCAGAATACATTTAATACAACAAAGTGGCCCCTTATAGTCACATGAACACACCACAGCACAGCAGTGTGTGAAATTCTTTTTCTGTATTTCACCCATTCACCTAGTAAAGCAGTGGGCTTCCACCAATGAGGATCCCCCAGGGAGCAGTGTGTGAGGAAGGTACTTTTCTTAAGGGTACCTCAGTGGTGGCACTAGGAGTCCTGGGATTTGAACCCACAGCTTTCTGATCACTAGGCCTCCAGCTATTTCTGTCTGCATATTTCTTGTAGCCCTGTCTGGTTTTCCGCCTTTTTTTTCATCATGTGTCCTGTGACTGTTCTCTTCTTAAGGTTTTAGATATTCTCCTTCGTGTCTTTGGTTTCCCTTGTAAGCGTAAAAATAATAGGAAGTAAAAAAAAAAGTACTAAATGAAAGAATACATAGAAAAAAAGGGAGATTAATAGTGCAATGGAAGTGGAGATTTTTAAAAGAAATGTTTGTGATCTTGTTCTTTGTTTGTATGTGTCAGGCTGTGGATGCTGGACCAGTTGGAGGAGGAGCTCCAGGTCCTGAAGCACAGTCAGCTGTGGTTGGGGGAGAGAGGAGAGCAGCTTTCTCGCAGAGACCACGAGCTGGCTGAGGAGGCCCAGCACGATGTAAACCTGGTCCAGTCCACCTGGGAGAAGATAAAGAGACTCATCTCTGAGGAGTGAGTTTATCTCCTTTTACCTAGAACCTTCAGACTGAACTCTTGAGATGTAGCTGAGTTTTTCTTGCTCTGTTTGTGTGTAGGCAGGAGCAGTGTGCATGCTTGCTGGAGATCTGTAAGGATTACTTTGCTCTAAAGTCCAAAATCAGCTCTGCTGTCGAGAGAGGCCATGCTGTCACTGCAGCCCAGTCCAGCCATTACAACCCTGAAGACATCCGGAGGGCCCTGTCCCGGGTCAGTACACTCTCTCATTCTACTGTAGAGCTCGGAAACCTACTACTCATGTCGGATTTGGATGTCATTTACCAATTTCAGCTCAAATAACACATTCAGCTCCTCACGCCTGATCGTCGAAAGAGTGCAACTTTTGCGTCCCGAAACACATTTATTCAGCCAAAAATATTTTTGTGATATGTAACATGTAAAGACATGGAGTTCTATGATACAATGCTAAAAGTACTCTGGGCTATCAGTCCTGCACAGTCTTTTGGTCATCTGATTTGTTGTTTGATCATATTATTTTACATTATTTTATTCATCCATGATCTAATGACTGCTGTTATGACAATGCATTTTTTTTTTTTTACCCCTGTCCTATCAGTTTTTATTCAGCCTGCTGGGTGGCAGTAGGCTGGCTCAGGCCAGCTTTTCTCTTAATTGATTTTCTGGCTCTCACAAGTGGCAGAAATTGAAGGAAAAAGAAAATGCTGCATCTCACTAATGCAAAGTAAACTTATCTGTTACAAGAAGTACTGTCAAGGAGATTCCTAACAACTATGAGTTTCTATCTAACCACCAAGTTAATTCAGTTTGGAATTAGGCCGTAAGTTGAAACGTTTACTGAAAGATTACATGTAAAACTGTAGCATACAAAGTAGAAAAATATGCTGGGAGGGCTTCTCAGAGTATGACACATTTTCAGCACTAGCTTAATGTCCCAATCATGAATAAAGGTAGCACTGTATACTAGAAAGTATTTACAAAAAAGATATAGAAATATCCTTTAGTTGTAGTAAATAATAAATTCCAGCAAAGCTGGGTTTGCATTTTATAACATGTTAACATTACTGCAGTTTGCTTGGGAAACAGGAATTACTACTTTACAACAGTAACATATTCCTTCACCTCTGTGAGCTTCCTGTGAGGTAGTTGGGAACACTCAGCTTGCGTCCTTAGCTCAGTGAGGGCAAGTGATCATTTTTCATTATGTGTTAGGAAAAACAACTAGCCAGTGAAAACGAAAACCTATGCTGCAAAACAGAAAGGGCATTTCTATCTTGTGGCCATCCTTAATGGTATAAATCAATTCGAAGAAACTTAATGAGGTGTCAGACATGCCAGTCGTGGCTATTTTTTCTCAAATAATAACAAGCAGCTCTGGGTAGGAAAAAAACATCTCTTTCCATCCCATTATATGTAAAAAAATGGATTTGGATTTGAGTATATTCCTATGGCCTATGGTGTAATGAGGGTTGACAACAACTAGATTTTGAAAAGTAAGGGGACAGTGCACATTTCCTCGTGGTCCCCAGTGGAAACTGTGCTTACATGGCATGATTTATCATTATTATCTTCTTCTCTTTAGCTGGAGGCGGTGAGACCCGAGTTGGCAGGCACACAGGAGGAGCTGAATCAGTTCATTAGTAAAGGCAAACACCTCATCAGTGAGCTGAGAAAGCTTTCAGAAGACGCGGGAGAAAGCGTCCGCACTGAGATGGACATCATCGTGGACCAGTGGCTGGATGTGAGATCTGTTAGATCTGTTAGACTTCATGTTTTTGTGGTTTACAAAGAGGAAAACCAGGCCATGACCAGTATAGTGAGGTAATAAATGTTCCTCTGTTCATGTCCTCTTCCAGACATCTGAGAGGATGGATGCTGACATCGATCGTCTCTCGGTTTTTCTTGCCTTATGGAATGAGATCAACTCTATTGCCAATGACATTGAGTGCTGGAGTGTCACTTCTGTTAGTGAACTCAGCGAGGGAGCTCTTACCCTCTTATCCAGTCCTGATGTGGAGGAGCGCCTTGATCGGTTTAAGGTCAGTGGCAAGACTGAACAAACTAGACCTCGCAATCACATGCTGAGAATGAGAAAGGGCTAAATCGCATCAAATGATGTGGAAAGGATGATATTTCTCCTGTGTTTGAACAGCTGGAGCTGGAGAGTAAGGAGGAGGTACTGGAGGTCCTGCAGGGAAAAGTGACTGAACTACAAGAGGTGACAGCAACCCAGCAAACACCCACGGAGCTGCAGGTAAAAACAGCTTTAGCTGCCAGCATAGCATTTTCTGCCATTAGGACAATAATCAATACTATAAGCATTTGAAGTACTTGAATACTCTGCTGATTGTTCAAAAACTGTTTACTGTTTACATATTTGAATAATTGGCTTCACAATTTCAACGCAATGTGTTTATCTTTGGTTATATTGATTTCTTCTTGTGTCTAATCACAGCAAGAGTCGACCTTCTAATGTACAAAAAAATAATTAATACATATCCCCCACAAGGATATGTGGGGGATATCCTAAAGGACCAGGAAATCACAAATAAATGTATAATGTGAACAGCAGGGAGGTCTCAGCTTCGAAATCCAGAGTCGTTTTAAATGTGTTAAATGCCAGCTTTACAGATGACATTACCTATTTCAATCCTAACATCTTTTGAGCATTCGATACTTAGTGTTGGATTGACTTCACCCAAAATGCTTTTTTGTCATCTCGGATTTGTCTTGGGCGCAGTCGATCTGGTATTTGAACTCAGACTTGCCTCAGACATTGGGTTGTGCCCAATGTTCTTTTTGTTATTGACCAAGTTTTTAAAAAATTGTTTTTCGATCACAACAGAATCTCTGCCATCACTGCAAACTAAAAACACACCAACAAATCAATAAACAAAATAAAAGCTGAGATGGTCAACAAAACAACCCCTCAGCCTCTTAAAAAAATGAAAAAAAGAGCTACATTTGTCGAAAAAATCATTGATTAAGTGAGCTTAAGTGTTTCGAAAATGAGCATTGGTTTATTTATTTCAAATCCATTGTGATTGACCATCTCATAACCGATCATATGCCTGCAAAACTTTTCTCTTTGCTGCATTCATGCTCATTTCAGACACCGATGTGGTGTTGCCAAGTGAATCAAGTGTAATAGCTCTACTTTGATCCTACTTTGAAATGCTCTTACACTGCATTTACCTTTGATCATAACAAATAACACAGAAAATCATTTTGAAGTAGAAGATATATTTAGTCCTCTGCATGAGACACAGTGTAAACAGTGTCACACAAAAATGATTGGACTTGGACTTGGATTCATATGAGGTGGTTGTGCCTATAACTCCGAGTACAACTACCATAAACACTTCAGTCTGCAGTTTCATTAGCGACTGGTTGAATATTTGGCCTGGACAGGGTGGAATACCACGGAGAATAATTCATGAATAATTGACTACAAGATATTAAATACATCATCCATTAGCGCTAGGACTATGTTTATATGTAGATGGATCTATACACCACACACACCGACTTGCACAGGATTGAAGTCAAGTAGGCTCATTTCAAGTCAAGGTTTATTCTCATCTCAGCCATGTACACAGTTCACAGTGAAATCAAACAATGTTCCACCAGGATCATGATCAGGGATTGACATAAGCGGTACGCAAGCAACAATTGTTATATGTGATACAACAAAAAAAACAGTTTTCAGTCTTCACTGCGTACCTAATTTGAGGGGGGTTCCAGCACCAATGGTGTTCTTCTTTGTCTTTCGGCTTTTCCCCTCAGGGCCCATGGTAAGGTGAAAAATGCTGAATTTGGGTGTGTACCAATTTATTATTGTAGGTACTCAGAGTACTAAAGCAAAAAAATTATGTCAACCCCTGATCATGGTGCAACACGAGAACAGTGGGAGAGATGTGTTCTAGCTTTGCAGCTATATTGTCAAATTGCATAGTCCCTGATACCTCATAACATAACTTCACATCTAGCAAGGCATTACATTACATAATACTGCAGTGTTTTCTATAGTCATTCTGCCTTGTAAAAGCTCACAATCATGTTTTCAGGCAGTGGAGTCTGACCTAAAGAAGAAGCTCTTACATGCTGGGGAGGTTTACGAGCAGACCAAGTCTATTCTGAGAGACTTCAGCTCCCAGAGGCGGCAGCTGCAGGACATCATATCCCAGATGGCTGAGCAGTTGGAGGCCATTGAGAACGCTCTGTCAGAGCTACCTCGGTCATCTGATCCAGAAAATGTGGCCAAGATAAAGGTCCGCCTATTTTCATTTGCTTTTTAATGTTTCTAGAGTAGAGCCACTCATCTCATGTTGAGGCATCACCGTGTATCATATTTATCTGATGTCCTATATTACTGGTCACTGTAAACTGGCATTATTGGACTAAAATTAATCAATTAAGTCAATCAATTTGATGTCCTATTATGTGATTGCAGGAGTTCCAGAGGACTCTGAAGCAGATGGAAAGTGGTTTGGAAGTGGCAAGCGAGTCTCTTAGAGCTCTCTGTAGAGCTTATCCAGCTCAACAGCTCACCCGACTCGGAGAGGACATCACTAACCTGGTGAAGAGGTGTGAGGCTGCAGCCCAGCGTTCCACCCGCACCCTGGGAACGCTACAGGAAACACTACTCTGTCATTTTAATGGTGAGGGTTTTTTGGGATAGTATAAAGCTGGTTTGATAGCATCTCTAGGTGAATACACACGTATTGTCATTTACATTTATGCTGTACTGCCTACCAAAACATGCAAACCACACACCTGTGCCACAGAGGCTCTCTCTCCCACAGACAGTTTGACAGCTCTCCTTGGGAATTGATTAAGGTTTGTTACTAGGACGACCGTGAGCTCTTCCTTCCAGACACACCCACACAGCCCATCTGGTCACATAAACAAAATTGTAGTTTCATCCACTGCTGTCTGTAACCCCTCCGCCTGCCTGTCCCACTCTCCAATCTGTGCTCATTTACAGAACTTGCACAAGGTTTCCACTCCTGGCTCTCAGAGCTGAGGGCCGGAACAGAGGACAAGTCGGACAAGACCCAAGTTCCTGACGTCACGGCTCAGCTGCAGATGCTAAAGGTATCAATTAGACTAAAAATGTCCTGCACCTCAGACACATTGTCTCTTGTGTGTGTATGATTGCTCCTCTGTTACCAATCTTTCATGTGCAAACTAGTTGTGGAGGAAAAAGCCCTTTATGATGGACAATTGTCCTCACAAGAAAATGTTAAATGTAGTACACACTGTTTCAAAATGCACCATTCATGCCCTAGAGACTAGGCCTAGTCCATACAGTCCATATTTTACCTAAATTAGTTTATCTGACGTCATGGTACTGTAGATCTGCTTACACATACTGTATACCAGCCTACAGTACTTTTGCCCCACCCATTTGTCTTATCAGTTTCATTTCTGATACATCCTCTGGCTGAGGATTACATATTAAATAAACCGGCAGACGGGGCTTGCACCCTCCACTCCATGCATCAACCTGGTACTGTTCTCTTGGTGAATGAGTTAAATGCGGAAAAAGAATTTCACACTGTGTGCTGTGCTGTGTTCACATGTGGCTATAATGGGACACTTTACTTTACTTTCACGCTGAAGCTATAAGGGGTGTTTCAACCCAATAGATGTCAGCCAATGAGATTAGACGTAATTTACATATGTCTTGAAGGTACAGAGAGTAAGCCAAGTCTGAACTGGTTCAAAGAGTTTAAGGGGTTAAGCCATTTTGTATTTGTGCCCTTAAAAATTAGCCCTTGAGGTCTGAACCATTCAGCGATGCAATCAGATCATACTTGTCTGCAGGAACTGGGGACTTGCTGTAAAAGTCTTATCGTCTTTTAGGCTGCACTGCGTCAGGTGGAACAGGGTGAAAAGCACTTAACCAGATTGAATGAAGAAGCAGAGAAACTCCTGTTACACCTGTCCAAAGCAGGGACAGGAGGGGTGCAGGAGCGTTTAGCCTCGTGTCAGCTTGCACTGGATGGGTTTGTGGTGATCTGCAGACAAAGACTGCGCTCTCTGGAGGAGACCGCCGCCCTGCAGGATGGGTAAGGGAGCGTTGAAGACTATACCAATGCTACAATGCTGCAGTTCATTCATGTGCAACATGTACAATATCTCTGGTGCAATGTTACAGTACATCATTCAATATCTGCTACTAGGCGTCTGAAGACCATTTTTTCTGTTTATTTTTACACACTATTGACACTTGATTCAAAATCTCAAGCAAAAAAATTATTATACCTTGGAAATGTTAAACTACATTCTTACATTCTTTTACAACTGCAACAATTAAAACAGTGATGTGGGGTGGTGGTGGCCTAGTGGTAGGATACTTGCCTCCGAACCAAAAGGTCACAGGTTCGAATCCTACCTCCAGC
>JBBJLR010000160.1:2876754-2895385 GCA_037577145.1 Brachypetersius gabonensis
TATATATATATATACACACACACACACATACAAATGTTTTTCATGATTGAGTAACTTTTAGGTAACTTTTAGTGAAGTTTGTGTGAATGAAACAAGATTGTCTTCAGGATAGTTTTGGACCACGTCTGTTGATGATGAAATGGTCGCATAATGTTAAGGGATGCTGGTTTTTATTAATAATGTTATTATGTAATATGTATTTTATTATTATATATATACATGTAGACACATACATATATTCAAGCATCTGTATTCAACAGAAAATGACTAATGCTAATCCTAATGCTCTGTACCCAAAAACAGTGTTGACCTTCCTGTTTGAAAAATATGCAGATTTAACATTGTTGTTAAAGTTAATTTGTCTATAATGTGCTAACGTATTGTGTATAAAAATGTAACAATCATATTTAATACATTTGACTCCTCAAACCAGCAATAATGCCGACTCCCAAAAAACAGTATTGTTTGTGTATGTTTCAATTTAGTGTTATTCTTGAATTGAAAAATGAAAGAAATGAAAAAATATTTTATATAATGAGAACAGTAACACAAATCCAACCCAAATTCTCGTTATGTCATTCACATCAACTCGCAAATCTACCGAGGGGTATAAATCAATGAGCAGCAAACTAACAAAAGCAACAGTGAAGTGGAAAGCAGTAGTTTCCCTCACTAGCCTCCACTAGAGCAAAAGCAAGAGGCTACAGTCACAGAGGATTTGAGACTACTACCTTTATTTCTGATACATATGATCTGTACACTCATTGTTGGACCGTACATCATCTGTTGCTCTCACTAGATGTTGGTGAGGAAAATTGGAAACTCTGTCCACTAATAAATGAAATGCTTTTCATGTTCAGGCTCATGCTTTCATGAATAAATGACCAATTAAAATCATTTTCCCACTCATAGAGCTATAACAAAACACAGTTCTTTTAAAATGTGTAAGGATTTAAAATATTAAAGGGTATAATAAGAGAAATATGATTAACTACACAAAAATAATGCATATATTAACTGCACGTTTAATGTGATTAATTGTTTTAATCCATTTCACAAGACCAGGCTAGTCTTTTGACTCGTCCTGGATAATGTATGAAAATAAACACACACACACACACACACACACACACACACACACACACACACACTCATACATGCACAAACACACAGTCAAACACACAAACACACTGTCACACACTCACAAACACACAGAGAAGTCCATGGACAGGCATTATAGGGTCAAGCTCAAAAGGCTAAATTAGCAGTAGAAGTGAAAAATGGGCCGACGCACACACACATACACACACACACACGCGCGCGCGCGCACGCACGCACGCACGCACTCACATACCGTGTAAGCTCCTCCACATGTTTTTGGAGCTCTGAGGTGCCTATGAGGAGAAGGATGTGTGTTACGAAGGGCTCTTTCGCACTTTTATGCCTCAGTGCTCTGTGGTTCTTAGAAAGGCAATTAAAATGATCCGGGCCATATCGTTTTCCCTCATGTGACTCATACACAAATGCAAACGGTTTGCGATCGAAGTCCATTAATGAAATGATAATATTGCTATGACCTGTAAAGAGTTATTCTGTCATTAAAGGATATAAACAGTTGTTGCATGTGGTCAAAGCTACATCAGGTCTCTGAATCACTCCAGTAGCCAGGGGAGCTGAGGACTCTGCCTTCATTAGCATACTTTTATTTTTTTTTTTTTCCTCACCGCATAAAAAAAAACGTGAAAACCCATTGCACCTTTACTGCACTGCCCTCTCTTGCCTCATCAGAATTCCAGTGTGTGTGTGTGCATGTGTTTGTGTGCATGCGTGTGAGGGTTTGTGTGTGTATGTGTGTGGACTAGTGTGTGTGTGTGTGTGTGTGAGAGGGTTTGTGTGTGTGTGTATATGTGTGTGTGTGAGGGTTTGTGTGTGTTTGTGTTCATGTGTGTGGACAAGTGTGTGTGTGGGTTTGTGTGTGTGCTTGTGTGTGAGTTTGTGTGTGTGTGTGTGGACAAGTGTGTGTGTGAGTTTGTGTGTGTGTGTGCATGTTTGTGTTTTGCAGTGTTTTCATTTTTTTTGATGCCTCATGCACTTCTTATAAAAGAGTCTGTCATTGAAACAGATGTCTTCCTACCTTGCAGTATCAAACCTCTCTCTCCCTCTCTCTCTTTTCTCTTTCTCTCTTCTATCTTCTCTCTTTCTCTCTCTTTTCTCTCTCTCTCTTTTCTCTTTCTCACTCTCTGCCAATCTACCTTCACTCCACATTTCTCTCTCTTTCTGTATCTTTCACTTACCACATCTTCTCTCGCTCATTCTCTTGTTCTTTTTTCTGTTCTCTCTCTTTCTCTCTCTGTTGGTCTCCCCCCTCTCTCGTTCTGTGTGTTTTCTGTATCTTTTTCTGTCTCTTTCTCTCTCCTCTATCTTCTCTCTCACTCTCTCTTTTCTTGTTCCCTTCTCCTTCTCTATCTCTGTCTTCCTCTTTCCCTCTCGGTCTCTTCCTCCTCTCACTACAATTCTCCTATCTTTTGTGTCTCTCTCTCTCTCTGCTCTCTTACCTCTTTCTCTTTCTCTCTCTCTCTCTCTCTCTGCTCTCTTTCTTTCCTAATTTTTCTTTTTTCTCCGTCTCCCCCTCTTTTTTTTCTCTCTCTCTCTTTCTCTCTCTTTCTCTCTCTCTCTCTCTCTCTCTCTCTCTCTCTCTCTCTCTCTCACTCTAGTCTCGGTCTGCGGGCCTCCAGAGAATGTCAAAACAAGGAGAAGCTCCTGGAGCAGCGCTTCCGCTCTTCGCTGCGTGATTTCCGTCAGTGGATGGTCAATGCCAACATCTCCACCGCCAAGTGCTTCGACTCTCCTCACAGCATTCAGGAGGCGGCCGCCGCGCTCCAGAGGATCCAGGTGAGATCCAAGCGGCCGTCCGTTGCCTGTATCTGTGACTGGAGGCTCTTGGCTGAAGGCCAGGCTGGCCACAGCAGGTTACCTTCGTCTCTGTCAGGCAAGACGGGCCAAGCTTTGACAAAGTGAGGTCCTTTCGCAGGTCCCATGGGCCACTTTATGAACTCGCCAAGTAGCCAAGGACATGCCAGCCAGGGCTATTTATGGCTTCAATTAGGCCAGCAGAAGAGCTGGGAGCACGCTGGTAAAAATGCATGGGAATTATCCCTGTCTGCTCACTGTTACCTGCAGCTGTTTACAAATGCATCAGAAATGTGGCCATTTTGGAGAAAAAGTTTTACAGGAACATACTGAAAAAGATTTATTAAACAGTCATTTTGGGTAACATCTCCCCTTTCACTTTTTTGGTTGTTGCTGCTAACACGTGAATTCGTCAGATATTGTTGATTGGTTGCTAATAGTACCTTCCTGCTGGAGAAACGTCAGATTGCTGAGCATGGCATACATATTGTTTAATATTATTTAGCAAAATGCTCATATTGAAGTCCTGGTTTGAATCAGTTCTTCATTAAATTAAATCAGGAGCTGCTGATGGAATTTCACAAATCCAAACAACGACTGGAGGAACTGTGGAGGAATCTAGAACCGAACCTGTGTTTTCCTCACCAGCTACTTTTTAAACAAACAAAACAAATCTTGATGCTTTTAACTTGTTTGCATTCATTCTAATGTTCATTATCACACACTGAGAAAACAAACTGAAAACAATTTACATAGGTGTCTATGTCTATATATATTTATATGGCCATGTTTATATATACATATAGTGTTTATATATAAATAGTGTAATGTAAGGATTGCAGAGGAATGATAAGCAGGTGAGAGAACCTTTCTAATAAAGAAAAAAATCTTTCTCATCCAAACATTTCTAATCCGGAAAAAGAACGAGTGAGAAATTCGTAGGCTGCTCATTTTTTATTTACTGTTGTCTGCATCTTGAATGTGGAACAATGTTTCTGCCTGACTGAGTTGCCTCAGCTAGCAATATGGCAGCAGACAGGGATTAGAATATGCTCAACTGCATCTATACCGTTTGAGCAGAGAAAGGGAGGCAAAACATGAGTGGAAGGAGTGGAAGGAGAGGCGGCGTGCATGCGCTTCACAGATGGTGGGAGATCCCTGCTGGGGGTCTGTCAGTGTCTGGACCTGACTCATTGGACTTAGTGCCCTCTGATCTGTGATCGTCTGCCCGTGTCTGTGTCTGAGTGACGTTTCACCCGTTGTGCGCCGCAGGACTTCATGAGTGACAGGGAGCAGGGCCAGGCCAGATTAGACGCTGTCCTGGCCCACGGGGAGCAGCTCAGCGCTGTTGTGTCAGCCGACAGAGTGGAGGCGGTCAAAGCCAAAGCCAACTGTGCTGGCGACGACTGGAGGAGCCTGATGGACAATCTGAAGCAGAGAGAGACCTTATTACAGGTAGGACTCAGATAATTCAGATAGAAAAGGGCTACATGTGCTCTGGATTACAACATCTGATTACAGAAGTCAGGTACTTAATGATAATATGAATATGATATTTCTGAAAATGCACTGATATCTCTGACTAGTCACATTACAGTCATTTTGTCTTAAATTGCATAACTGCTGTGTCACATTGATAACTAATATTATCAGCCTGATTTTGAAACTATTACAACCCATAATTTTTACATTACTGATTACAGTTTAGTCATAGTATTTTATTTCTTAAGCTAAGACACTGCATATTAATAGTAGATAACACGATAAATCTTACTAATTACTAATTACATATCAGCTAATTACTCATATGATTATAATTCTGGTGTGTGTATATAAACATATACAATATATATGTGTGTGTGTGTGTGTGTGTGTGTATATATATATATATATCTTGATTCATAGATAGATAGATAGATAGATAGATAGATATAAATATATATATGGGAAATTCTTCTGTAATAAAATTCTTCTGGAAACCAGTTAGGAGTTTTAGAGTTTTGTGTATAGTACAGTAAGAATCGCTATCGCTATTATTGTAACCTGAGAAACATGCTCCAATTGTGTGAATACTGTCTTTACTACAAAGTAAATAGACATACATATATAGACACAGGTATTCTAGTTCAATTCTAGATTCTACAGGAAATATGTTTTTTACTGATGACTTGATTGTGGCAATTGTGGCTAAATAAAGCCTTCATGAAAGTCTTAAACAGTAAGATTCGACAGTACATGAACTGACACTGAAGTAAACATATTTCTGGGTTTTAACATTTTGATTACGTTTTCAGAGAAGACACATTATCAGTTGGCCCAATTGTAATTTTCATTCCTGCCTGTAATGTCTTGCTTTAAGTAAACTACCCAGCCATGGGGATGGTAAACACTGGCCTCTTTTGCTGCTGTTATCTCCTCTATTTTGAGGAACATCAAAGCATCTTCTCTGGCATCACTGCGGGATGAAAGGATGCTTTGTGTGCGAGCACAATGCCAGAGAAAGAACAATACCCAAAGACGTACCTGCAGAAACACGGAGATGTGTAGCATTAGCGCCTAAGTGCCTTAATAAAATCCCCCTTGTTTCTGTTTACGTGCAGGGTCTGCAGTCTCGGATGCAGGAGTTTGAAGAAAGTGTGCAGCCTCTTCAGAACTGGTTAAACAGGACAGAGATCACTGTGCAGGAGAGCAGCACTCGCCTCCATGACCTCCCTGCAAAGAGACTGGAGCTGGGCAAACTACAGGTACTAAGGCCAGTCAAGCAAAGGCTAGTTCACAACGAACATTTTAGGACAGTTAACCATAGTTACCTGCTAAAAAGACCCCGTGTTTGCTGTATCTAATTATTGACTGTAGCTGTTATGAATTGCCCAGGTGTTTATGTTAGCACAAAAGATGTAGTCACCAGAATTGATTTGTGCAAAAGTATAATCACAATACTCTTACTCGCTTACTCTTAGATATACTGTAAAGGCTTAGGCAGTCAAGAAGTTCTTTAAAACTGTTGATCTCGGCAGTAAGTATATATTTTCCTGTACGACAAAGAAGCACAGTGTAATTGATGTGAAGCTGCTCTTATGAAGCATGAATCTCTTGTGGCATTTTATGTGGAATTTGTGGCCTGCTAAACACGAGTGAGCGAGTTCAGGTCAGTTCCGTAAGGTGCTTTGCATCCAGAAGCAATATAAATATTTATTGTATATTTAATATTATGCTTTGTGATTATTATTACTATTATACATTATATATTATACAGTTACTTATATACACACACCTGTCAGTGACGTTACAACTACTGGTAGGTGATGTGAATAAAGAGGTGAAAAATATTAGGCAGCAAGTGAATAGTCAGTTATTGAAGTTGATGTGTTAAGGAAATTGAAAAGCTTAAGGATCTGAGCGGCTTTGACGAGGACCGGATTCTGATGACTAGACAACTGGGTCAGAGCATGTCCAAAAAGGCAGGTCTTGTCCTGTGTTCCTGGCTTGCATTGGTCAGTAGCTACTAAAAGTAGTCTGAGGAAAGACGATCTTTGAACCGCTGATAGGGCTACTGTTAATGCTGGCTGTGATAGAAAGTGCCCATGTGCCCATGGTGAGCTGGTCTGATGAATCATATTTTCTTTTATGTTTTCTTTCATGTTGATGATGTATGTCTTTTTTATTTGGGCAAGAGATGGCAATATAATACACTGTGGGAAGAATAAACTAGTCTGGCAGAGGCAGTGTGATTCTCTGGGCAGCGTTCTGCTGGAAATTCATGTGGATGTTACTTTGACACACAACACCAAACACTCAATACCCCTTCATGGCTATGATATATCCTAACAGCAATGTCGTCTTTCAGCCGGATAATCTGTCCTGCAATACTGCAAACAATGTTCAGAAATAGTCTGTTAACTCCAAATTGTAGTCCAATCCATGGTGGACCCACTTTACAAGGAATGAAATGATGTGCTGCTAGATCCTTGGTGTTAGACCGCAGAACTCACCTTCAGAGGTCTTGTGGAATCATTGGTTTAACAGTTTAGAGCTGTTTTGGTGGCATGGGAGGGCCTCCACAATATTAGGCAGGTGGTTTAATGTTATGGCTGATCAGTGAGTATGTATAATTTTACACTCTGTTGTAAACCCTGTTGTAACATTTCAATATGATGTTTATTATTTTTTCAGAAGAGAAAGACACTTCACTATCTGAACCATAAACTAAGTGTTAAATAATTAATTAACTGATCACCTACAATGAACATTAATTGCTGATGTGCCTATAAATGTACCCTCTACTTGAGATAATGAAATGACCTCACTCTGTCTTAGTTCTGCTGAGTCAAGCTTTTCCACAATACTGGATTAAATGAAATTAATTGTGGTCTCTGAGAGCCTTGTCTCCATCAGACTTCAATGGGTGTGATAACAGTTACAATAAAGCGAGTTGTGCATGAGTGATAGATAACAGTTGTAGAAGAACATTTTAATTTTTTCTTCTACTCTCGAGGGTTGTATGTCTTTTTTTTTTTTTTTTACATTTCATACATCATTGCTTTGCCAGGCCTTTTTGTCTGCTCTGTTGGTAATTACAGATCCTGCAGCGCATCTAGATGGTGTGTCCAGCAGCCCTCTTAATGATAATCCTCCCTCTATCCTTTCTGCCTCTCCCTCTTATCCACTCTCCTCCTTTTAATCCCTTTATAGAGTGCATCCACAGTGGATTCATGAGCGTTATCTGTTAACCAGTTTATTTCTTCAGTTTTGTATCTAAAGGACCAGAAAGATGCGCGATCAGCACTTTCTGTAGTTGCACATCCTGTACTTCTTTGTGTTGGTGGATGCCGTTTTATTTTCACTTTTCAGTCTGATCATGATGTCGTTTGTATCTGTGTCTGGGTGTTCTCATGGCATGGACCCTCCTCTCTCCTTTCTTTTTACTCCTGCCTGCTCGCCCTGTTCCCATCATGCCCTTAGTCCGTGCTGGAGGAGCTGAGCTCCTGGGAACCCGAGCTGGGAGGGCTGAAGGAGAGAGCTCATAGCCTGTGGCAGGGTCAGGCTGCTGGGAAGGGATTTGTGCACCGGGTCTGCCAGTTAGCAGCGCGCTACCTGGCCCTCAGCAACCGGACTAAGGTAACCTATTTAAGTCCTGTCTACCCACCTGTTCACATCTCCACAGCTGTGTAGGCGTCATCACCGTTATGGTGCTGAGTATGAACACTGTACTGAATACACTGTGCTATAACACCCTGCTCTACCAATAATGGATCATAATTTTTGTAAAATTGAGTTCAGATTCTGCCTCCATAGAGAATTAAATCTACTATGTAGTTTGAGCCGGTGGTGTTACAGGGGGTCCTCGGTTTGCGTTCTTTTGTCAGTGAATTTTGTTGTTAGTCGAAACTCACCCTAGCCTGAGTCACTTACAGATCCTAACACAGTTGTAAAATCCTAAAAACTCAACTAAACCACAGAAAAAAAGGAAAAGGAAAACTCCTTCACTCATACGCCGTATGTCTGCGCATTCTAGCCAAACTAGCTCACCCATGTAGTCCATAACTATAATGTTAGCAATGTAAGCCGAGTGGGAGTAAGCGTTGTAAACTTGTGTCAAGTCTTGTGTCAATACTGTGTCTCCTATGTTCCGTTGGAAGTTAAAAAGCAAGGAAATGCCCATTGCAGTGGCGACACATAATAAAAATACATAATTCATAATTTCATACTTTATGCCTATAATGTTGGTTAACTATAACTGTAATTGTTGGTTATACATGGACATAAAGTCTCTACTTTAGATTATGTGACACACTGATACACAGGTTACGATATAATGTAAAAATCATGCAGTTTTACAGGGATGCATTTAAAACACTTTGATTGACTTTGGGTTCAGTACAAATTGAATTAATAGTGATTCTTACTGTACTATACACAAAACTCATATTCTCTGGCTGTGTGTGCAATGCAAGTTCTAATAAGAAATGTTATGCGATATAAGGAATAATGAACAAGCCCTTAAAAACAAGCCTGAAATCCCAAACAGAAGATATTCTGGATGAACTGTCTCCATACGGTCGCCAGGAATCTTGACATCACTTAAATATAATAATGCACCCTATAATATTGTCTACCAGTTGGTAATTCTAATCCCTGACAGGACCTGAATCTGAGTTATTCCTACTTCCTTTCCCATTTCTATACCTTTAGTCTTCCTGATGTGTAGCCCACAGATTCATTCAATATAGTGTCAGAGTTCAAGGCAAAATCAAGGAAAGTCAATCAGAAAACATGTTAGTAAAGTAGCTATTTAGATCCAGCCTGTGGCTCTTGTTGCGCCTTTAGCTCCTTTATAATACGTGTCTTTCTGATCATCTTGCCTTTCAGGCAGTACAAGGATTTTGTGTTTCACTTATGAATTTTGATTGATTTTCTTTATCTCATACCCTGGCCTCTACAGGAGAAGGTGTCAAGGATAGAGCGTGTAGTGGGGGAGCACCAGCTTTTCTCCCAGGGTTTACAGGAACTTCAAAGCTGGGTTTCAGAAGCACAGCAGATCCTTGAGACCTGCCAGTCCTCTACAGCCAATAAGAATGTTTTGATCACCAGAATGGGTCAGCTTGAGGTACTTCTCTTCTTCACAAAACAATACCTTAGTCATAAGCGCTCTTAGTAAAACCTTAGATGAATGATGATCAAAGCGGCTTTGTATGAATGGTCTTGGTCCTGGTCAATTCACTGGGGATTTAGGCGGCGTGGGTGTAAACAGTACTGAAATTGTGTTTCAGGCTCTACTGGCGGCCCGCCAAGAGAGGGAAATCCAGCTGAAGATGCTCATCACCAGAGGGGAGGCAGTGCAGAGGAACACGTCTGCGGAGGGAGTGCCGGTGGTCCGCAAACAGATTCAGGATCTAAAAGACTCTTGGGATTTGCTTCTCTCTGCATCTATTCAGTGTAAAAGGTGTAGTTTTTACTGGCTTTTGTTATTACTTTTATGCTTAAATTAAATCCCTTTCCAAGTTGCAGTTTGCAGTATTTCTACTGTAAGATGTAGAATGTACTAAGCATTTTTAAGGAAAATTAATTTTTTGTGTTGATATTGGAGTTATGGTGCAGGACAGAAGTGCTGCACTATATAGATATTGTTCCCTTAGACTGTTACTTCAGGGTCAAAGATACTTTTTAAATACATCCACACACATTTCACACCGGGGGAGCTGGTGGTCTGGTCATTAGGCAGTTGCCCCTGCAATCAGAAGGTTGTGGGTTTATATACCAGGTCTGCCAATATCACCACTGGGATACCCTTGAGCAAGGTTCCGACCCACCACACTGCTCCCTGGGCGCTGCTTCACTTGGTGAATGGGTTAAATGCAGAGAAGAATTCAGCCAGTTCACACTCTGTGCTGTACTGTGTCCATGTATGACAAAAATGGTCACTTTACACTTTACTTTTTACTTTATTGTGTACAGTTAGCAACTTACTGAGAGAATAATTTTAGTTCAGTGAAAGCTTATCTTTGTGTTGCACCTGCAGCCAGCTGGAGGGTGCCTTGTCTCACTGGACCAGCTATCAGGAGGATGTGAACCAGTTCGAGAGCTGGATGGAGCGAGTGGAGGAGAGTCTGGGGAGCTCGGATAAACACTACACTGAGATGAGGGACAAGACTGCCAACTTGCGCAGGGCTAAGGTGCAATAAACAGTTCAGCAATGCCACTCTTCCTGCCAGACTGGGTTTTGTATCAGGACAGAGGGTTACCCACTATATTAAAAAGTTATACCATGTGGCATTTGGTTTAAACATGGACGTGTTTGATTTCTTTTTTGTGTTCTGCTTGGGACAGCTACTTTATGAAGAAGTGCTGAGTCGCTCCAGCCCTCTGGACACCATCGCCACAAAGGGCTCTAACATGGCCGAGCAAGCAGCCACCCAACAGGAAGTTCAAAAGCTAAATCAGAAATATGAAACCATCAAGGCCAAAGCCAAGGTCTGTATATTTAAATACCAGCATAAAAACAATGTCTTCCTTAAATGATCATGTTAAATACAGTTTTATGAAGTCAGAAATCAACAAAAATCAACAGTGATTTTCACTGAATGCCCTTTGATTTAAAAAAATTTCCTGTGGTGTCTAGGCTGCAGTCAGCAAAGCAGAAGAGTTGGTTCTGGTCCACCAGGAGTACCAACGGGGCCTGCACATGTTTGAGGACTGGCTTGAGCAAGGGCAGAGCAGTCTGGCTCTCCTTTCACCCCTTGACGTAGATATAGAAACTCTGGAGAAGACCCTGAAGGAACTCCAAGTGAGTATGAAATCATTGGTTGTGTAGTGAGAATCATGGACCATCACTTTTCATTTAGGTTACATTAAAGTTATTAATACCAATATAATTTGGGGATCAGACCCAATTGTGGGCCATTTTATGGGTATATTTACCCTAGTCCAGGTCTATTCAACTTCAGTAGCAAGTGGGTCGTATATGAAAGTCACTGGTTGTTCGGGGGCCACAGAATTTGATGCTGTCCAGGCAAGCATTCCCTGGGTCCGTTTATCCGGGGGTGGGGGGTGGCCTGATGGGATTCCGCGCCGGCCCAAATTTACCATCAGCCCGGTATGCCCGATGGCCAGTCCAGCACTATGTCAGTGCTGCTTTAACCGTCAAACATACAGTAGAGTAGATACATCATCGAACTAAAACTACAAAGATTTTCCCCTCGCTGTGTGTGTGGCCGGATTCTCATTTGTTACTCCCAGCTCTGCTCTGCTCATTTTCTGACAAATTCCGCCTCTTTCGGCTGCGATTGGCTAATATTTTGGCAACTTATGTGCTTGGATTGGCTAATTTTATACAACACAGCAGGTAATCAGTCTTGGCAAAAGTTGCAGGGCACTACCAGCCAATCATGATCCAAAACCCATAACTTTATTAAATCACAAGAATCACACACTGATTTATTGGCAGTCTTGTGGGCTATAAAAAATTTCAAAAGAGCCGGTTCCGGCCTGCGGGCCGCTAGTTGAATAGGCCTGCCCTAGTCTAATTCTGATATTTTGCTAAGACTATTTTAGAGTTTGTGCATGTTGTTGCAGCTTAAAATTAGGAGGTAATGGATTGAAGACAATGTAGATTTGTCATTTTAATAGTCATTGTAATCAACCATATATTGGTTTTGCTAACTGTACTGTACACAAAGTGATCAGGATATCCATTTTAATCATCCTTGTCCTTGTGTCTTCTTTGTCTAGATGCTACAGTTCAGTTGTTCAGAGGGCCACACCTTGTTGAACTCAGCCCTGGCCAGCCGTGAACAAGTCATCCCCTGGGGAGTCCCTCAGATTGAGGAGCGAGCCCTGGAGACAGCGCAGAGAGAGTGGCAAAGCTACCAGGACAAGATTCTGGACACAAAAGCCCAGGTGGAGAAGGCCCTCGTGAGACTCCAGGAGCTGGAGGGCTGCTTCCAGAGCCTGGACCAGTGGCTAGTAGACATTGAGCTGAAAGTGAGGCTGAGAAGCCACAGACGGTCAGATTCCACGACTAAAGACGTCCAGCTGCAGCAGCTGCTGGTGAGAGAGTTTTCTGCTGTAACTGAGTGATTTCAGCAGGTGGTCCTGCAGTGGGGCTGCGGCATTAGTTCTGTACCCTGTAATGGTGGCTGTATATTTCTGAAGGCTCAAACATTTACACACTTTCACATATATTTCCACTGCTGTATAAAAGATTTGACTTACCTGTCAGAACAATATTTGTAATTTTACATAAAGTAATACCTCCAAATCTGTTACACAGTATAGACTGTAGATTCATAGAAGTTTAGATTTATGGCATAAACTTGCCATTTCCATGTATTTTGGGAAAACAGGGCATCATTAATTAATAACGGATATAAAAATATATATAGATGAGACGCATCTAAATGAATGCAAATAGATGCATTTTTGTGTTTTGTCGCATTTTTTGGGCAATATTGTGATGTTTTGTTCCATTTTTTTAATTTCTTCAACTCAGCGAATGCAGAAGGAGACTGGACAGAAGCAGTCCGAGATGGAAGCCCTCAATGCTCTTGCACAGCAAATCGTAGAGGATGCCCACGTCAGTGCCAGGGTCAGTGCCAGGGTCACTCAGCTGACTGCCCGCTACCATGCTCTGCTCATTCGCACACAGGTAAGGAAAGGGCACCAAGTTTTGTGCTCATGGATTATTTTACAGATTGTTACTCTATCTGTTGTGTAATTATGGTAAAACAGGCCTTAATTTTGATTACACTGAGGGCTTAAAAAATGAAATCTACTACTTTCTAAAAAAAAAAAACAACATTATATAATATCTCCTCAGCAGTGCACTTCATACCACCTGCAGCTTTTTTGGTGTTTTTTTTTTTTTAACAATTTCTCCCTCAGTGTCAGTTCTAGCATCTTCAGCTAACTACAGGTTCTCATGCCACTATGCACTGATGAGTGTAATTTCTCAGCTGTCTACAGTCTGGAAATTGTCCAACCTGGCAGAGCAGCCCCTCTTTATCCCCCATCTTCCCCAGGGAAGACAAAAAGATGGGGGAAAAAACAGCAAAATCAATGTCTGTCCAACACACAAGGCTTAAGCTGGTAATTAAACAATAAAGGAGCCATTCTTTCACGTGTGTGTCCGCTCCTGCCGCTGCCGCCGCTGCCGTGGCAACAGTGGGATTGATTTTTACACCTGCTGTAACACCTCTCTCTCTAACACACTTCGCTCACACCCATCCACCCACCTTGTGCATTAGAGGAGTGTGTAATTATTCACCGAGAAACGACAGGCTGCCACATGCGCTGGAGTCAAGAGCTGTTACCTTTCTGCTGATAGGTGTAGGGGAGGGTGTGTGGGAGTGTGCGTGTGGGAGTGAGTGTGTGTGTGTGTGTGTGTGTGTGTGTGTGTCGTCAGCACTAAGTCTTAATTGGAGTCTTGTGCCAGGGCATCTGGATTTCACTGTGAGGCATTTTATGAGCCATGACAGAAAGAAATGAGAAACCAACAATAGAGTTCTGTCCAATAACGGCACCAGTGAGTTGAATTCACAGACGAACACGTGGAAAAGGCTGTATTTCACTTCATTCTGTTACACTGTAATGGGAAGACCAAAGCCCAAATGTAGAGCGAAACATTGAAAGCGGCTGTTCTCTGTTGGCCCTGGAATGTTTGTTAATGTAAAATGTATTTGCGTAATACCAGAATCATTTTCTGCTAAACGCTCTGACACACAGGAGACTGTCAAACAGCTCCAGGAGGAGATGGCAAGCATTGTAGAGGCTCAGAATACCCTCAGGACCTTCTCAGATTGGCTGAGCGCGGCAGCGGTGGATTTCCGAACAGTCAGCGAAAGCAGGGAAGCCCCGGACCGCAGCAGCGTGGAGAAAAAGATGAAGAGGCTGGAGGTATGTTACCAGCCGTGCATGAGT
This sequence comes from Brachypetersius gabonensis, assembly GCA_037577145.1. Classification (NCBI taxonomy): domain Eukaryota; kingdom Metazoa; phylum Chordata; class Actinopteri; order Characiformes; family Alestidae; genus Brachypetersius; species Brachypetersius gabonensis. The sequence goes on from JBBJLR010000160.1 coordinate 2,891,080, forward strand.
GCTGGCGCTCTTCTCCTCTGCCTGCTTTACTATGATGCATGAGCATCATCACTGAGAACTGCTGTGTGGGTTTAAATAAACTGAAAGCGGAATCTGAGGGTTTTTTGGATTTGGGTTACCCGTTGATCTGTGAAGTCTTTCTGTGTATTTAAATCCATCAAATTAAGCACCTACACACATCTTTTTAATCTCATTTTACGTCTGATTTAATTTATGCAGAACATTTTTAACATTAGTTTGGTTGCCCTTTAAGAGTTTCATGGTTCTGTGTTTAATATGCTGCTACTTTTATGGCTGCAATCGTCAATATTCAACACACTGTCAGAAATTCTTTCCTTTACTTTAGCCTTTATTAGGCAGAACTGTTGCATAAGAGTATAACACACTTGATCTTGTGCTCTATTGCTTTACTGCAATAGTGAAACATCTTTACAGTCTGGCTTGATATTTCCATTTTTCACTGAGATTCACACTTGATGAAAGGAGCCACTTGCTCAAAAGAAATGATTTTCGAGAGATATTGATTCGGACTGAGTAAAATACACTCAACTACATGTTACTTCTGTCTCCATGGGCTTGGCACAGTTTTGGAACCCTGTTTGAGGTATTTTAAGCGTGTGTGTGTGTGTGTGTGTGTGTGTGTGTGTGTGTGTGTGTGTGTGTGTGTGTGTGTGTGTGTGGTGAGGCATGAAGCAGGGGTATTGATCATATCCTTATGAAGACAAAGCACAAACAGCTTCAGCATGAGTGGAGAGGGTTCTGTGTCCCACCGCAATGCAGAGACCCACATATGCACACACACACACACACACACACTCCCCCACTGTGAGAGAGGAGATGAAGGAGTGGTCTGTCTGTGGAACCTGCTGGCACAGACAGTGTAATTGATGCAATACCCTTGTCACCCGCTCTCTTCCTCTCTCACATTTTCTATCTATCTATCTGTCTATCTATCTGTCTGTCTATCTATCTGTCTGTCTGCCAGTCTGTCTGTCTGTCTCTCTGTCTGTCTCTGTCTATCTATCTATCTATCTATCTATCTATCTATCTATCTATCTGTCTATCTATCTATCTATCTATCTATCTATCTATCTATCTATCGATCTATCTATCTATTTGTCTGTCTTTCTGTCTGTCTGTCTGTCTATCCACCAAACTATATTTCTTTCTCTCACACATATCATCTGTCCATCTCTGTCCGTTTTATCTTACTTTCTTTGTCTTTCTCCATCTGTCTATTAATCTCTTATTCTCTCTCTCTCTCTCTCTCTCTCTCTCTCTCTCTGTCTCTTTATCTCTCTGTTTCTCTCTCTGTCTCTCTCTCTCTCAGTCTTTATCTCTCCCTCTCTCACTCTGGCTTATCATGTAATCCATACTTGTGAGATCGATGGCCCTGCACAGATGCTGTGGACCAAGGGACAAAGTCTCTGTCCACACATGGACACACATTTGTTCAAAGGCTTTTTAATCAGTGTTTTGGTGTCTTTGAGTACATTTAATAAAGTTAAAGTTTAGAATGTTCAGTGAGGTTAAATAATTAACCACAAAGACATGAACTTTTTTAATGTATTTTAAACTGTAGCAGTGCATTTGTCAATTTTTTAGGCCACATAAGCAAGTCTATTTGATATTGCTCAGAGTGTGTGATCTTTCATACATGCAGTTTGCAGCCTATTAATTGAACCATCAAAGAATTGCAAAATTCTGCAAAACTAAAGAAGACCCCAGACGTGTCTTGACTGATTGACTGTATTTGGGGAATAAAGGGGGACGCGGTACCTGTTATCTAGTTTATCACAGTCTTCAGTCTTCAAGATCGACTGTCAGTTTCTCTAAAGCCCTCTTTCCAGCATGATAACTTCTGATCCGCCTGTCTTTTTTCGTCTGTGAAGTTCATCATTAAAGGGCCAATCCTCTGGTGTCTTAGCAGCAGTGTTGCGTCCAGCAGGAGCGCCAGGGGCCTGTTATGTGCTGCTCTTTGTTGAGACAACAGGCTGATATCATATGGAGAAGCCTCCAGCTTAGAAGTGGAGTGTGGCTGATAAAGAGGGTGGGGGGAGTGTGAGTGTATATGTGTGTGTGTGTGTGTGTGTGTGTGTGTGTGTGTGTGTGTGTGTGTGTGTGTGTGTGTGTGTTGCCGGGGAAACCCTGCTGTTGCAGCCCTATTTAAGTCCTGGTAATTGGGTCTTCCTCTCATATCTCCGGCCGGAGCCTTGCCAAGTCTCAACACACAGGTGTCAGGGGCCCGGCAGGCTTCAAAGAGTGAGGAAGAAAAGTCCACTTCAGAGGAGAGCTCGTATGACCCAGAGCCCCCCGCGTACAGACACGCTCAAAAGCTTTCAGAGCAGAAAGCAATCCTGGCTCGTCTGCAGCGAGCAGGGTTTTCGCTTCTTTTACATTGTTTATTGATTCGACTGGACCTGTATTCTTTCCAATCATCAGTATTTAGAGCACAGTGCTCCAGTGACAGGTCAACTAATGCAACTAGTGATGTGGCTTAATGGAAAATATTTCATAGTTAGATGATATACCATGCACTTCAGTTTGGACCATAAATGTCAAAAATCATCATAAAAATACAGAAGTTCTGCAGTTTTATTTAAAGTCTTGTGACAGAAATTAACATGTATTTTAGTAACGGTGTCAAAATGTCAAAACTCCCTTTCAATCAAATTTCTAAAGCTGATGTTACCTTCCGAATAGATTCAATCAGGGCCTTTCGGCATTTTAAGATCTTGACAATGCGACAAGAGAAGTACTATAAAACATGCACAAGCGGGACGATGCTGTCAAAAATCGGTGAAATTTAAATCAGCTAAAAATGAAATGATTAGGCCCTCTCTGGAAGCCCATAAGGCCCCTAGGGTTCCCCTCTGATCAATTCTTAGTTTTAGCAGTAGTGGTAGATAACTAAAATGTACAATTCAACCCATATTTTAGTTTTTACAATACATTAAAAAGTAAAATACTGAGTTTCCTTTCCATGCAGGTTTGTAATTAGTGTAGAGTGGTAGTTTACAGGAAGCTTGGCTCTTAACTTACAAACTTAAAGATCGTTTCTTTGATACTGTGATGTGTTTGGAAAGTATTGGCATTTCACAGTTTATTGCTACTGCCCAGCACTACTTGATTGCACAGTAGCACATGCTTGAGACTACATAGAGTTAGTTAAGGTCAATTAGACTTGCTTCTGCTGCTTCTGACAATGTATAACATACAGTGTACCTCCACAAAGTAATGGTTCAGATTTCGAGGTTCAGTTGTTCGCAGATTTTTCCTAACTAATCATAGTTGGCGAAAATCGCAAATTGTCCGTTTATTTTTTTATTTATTGCTTTTTTGCATTTTAGTGCTAAATTGTTAAGAAAAACTAATTTTGTAGCATAAATATTAAGGTAAATTCAGCAAAATTCCCATATAAAATGTAACAGAATTTTTTTTTTTTGTAATTTCTAGAGAACCGTATACGAAAGTGCATTTTGAGTTTGTGAAATCCAGCTGTACTCAGAGGCGGCAGGTCTGAAAGTAGGGGGTCAACTGTAGTAAAAACCGTAGTAGAAGGCATCTTGAAGCCTGTAATTTATTTTTTGTCTCTTCTGATCCTTCAGTCTCAGCTGGGGGACATGGATCACGGCCACAGCCTGCTGAAGACGCTGCGGGAGAGGGTTGAGCAAGCCGCCTCCTTCCTGGACGACAGTGGAGCCTGTAAGCTGGAGAAGGAGGTGCAGGCTGGTCGATCTCGGTTAGAGGAGCTGATCCTGGGACTGAGAACCGTGCATGGAACCACAGAGAGGAGCGTCCTGGTCTATAAGGAGTTCCAGGAGCGCTACAAGGCCCAGCTGCAGTGGTTGAGTGAGACGAGAGCTCTGTTCAGCTCTTCTGTGGAACCCAAAGCTGAACTCTACCAGAGAAGAGCTCAGCTGGCCAAGTATAAGGTAAAATACCTTGCTCTGCTTCAGAGTCATCAAAGTATCTGAGAGACCTTTCTTCAGCCCTAGCTGGTCTATAGACAGGAGTGGATACGTCTTTTTGCTTCTTCTCCATTGTTTATTGATTTTGGATGGGATTTATTTTGTTTCACATTCTTTCCAAACATCAGTATTAGGAGCATAGTGTTCCACTCCTAGGTCAGCTATGGTATCTTGAACTACTAATGTAGCTTAGTGGAACTTATTCTATAACTGGGTTATACAGTGGTGTGAAAAAGTATTTGCCCCCTTCCTGATTTCTTGCATGTGTGTCACACAAAATGTTTCTGATCATCAAAAACCATTAACTATTAGTCAAAGATAACACAAGTAAACAC
>JBBJLR010000160.1:2895485-2909389 GCA_037577145.1 Brachypetersius gabonensis
TATAATATAATCATAATATATAATTATTATTGTTATTATTATTATTATTATTTTAAGGTCCTTTAATTTGACATGTTAATTTGCTGTTAGCTCTTTAGCCTGTGCAGTTCTGAAACAGAGGTATTTTTAAGTATTAAACTGTTCCCTCAGGTCCAGGTCCAGAGGTTGGAGGGGCACGTAAAGAAGCAGGAAGTGTATCACACTGAGCTCCAGGAAGTGGAGCGGTGGCTACTGCAGATGTCCAGCAGGATGGTGACCCCTGACCCTGCTCCGGGCGGCGGGCTAGAGGCGGCCACTCAACAGTTGGCCAGACATAAGGTGACCAGTTACAGTCAGACATGCTAATACACTGAAACAGAAAGTCCTGCCCACACACAGAGTGAATCAGGGTTTCTGGACAGTATTTTTGATCAAAATGTGGCTGGAGGAAAGAAACAGCAGCAACAGAACAACTGAACTTCACCACATTTTCTATGTATGAAAATTGTTACTCCTGGCCTGTTTAAACATATTTGTTTAAACATGTTAATAAATTGAGAATCATTCAATTTTCAGCCTTTAAAACTGATATTTTTTCCCTTTCCAAAGATTAGTGCCTTTACATTCGGAGTATTTTGAATTTGTACTTTTAGGGAGTAAATGAATAGTTGCACTCCTTGTCAATAGTCTTTGTATATCGTTTGATGTGTGGTTGTGTCCCTTTGTTTTATGTGTTTGCATTTGCTGGTAATCCCAGGCCATCATGGAGGAGATTGCGGGCTTTGAGGAGCGTCTGGCGGGGCTGAGGCAGAGAGGAGAGGAGCGTGTGTCTGGCTGCAGTGAGCGGCTCCAGGCTCGCCTTCGCCAGCAGACTCAAAGCCACCTGCAGGGAGCTCGAGACAGCTACTCGGCCATCTGCAGCACCGCACAGCGCGTGAGTCTCCCTGCCAGCAGGCCAACGCTGTGCCAATACACTCACTCTGACCCTCCTCTGGGTACTGACCTTGCTCTGTTGACCAGCTCGTATCACGCCAGCCTTCATGTAACTCACTCCGCGCATGTCATCTTTCTCATCTAATTTATAGAACGAATTTCTCATGTAACTCCCGAGATGGCCTGGCCATCTGATTGCCTCAGCATCTCACCAAAATATTCAAAGACCACTAGGACTGAAACATTTATTCAACAACTGTTAAAAAGGTCTTAACATTTTCAAAGTTAATCACTAATCCCGAGGAGCACATAAGGTCATCTATAGTGTCCTACCTATGTGAGCACAACGCAAAAGAAACAACTATTATGACTGAAAGCTCAAAAAAAAAGAGTCAGTTTGTAGGAATGCACTCAATTTTAACATTGCTGCTCTCAGTCGTGTCTGTTCTGTTAATTGAAAGTATTTAGCAGCTTCTTTGAATAACAGTTGAACAATTAGGTCACAGAGTAAAAGTAATGTAAAAGTGGATAATTAGCAGTAAGTACAATTTATTCTGTAAACATTTCTAAAAAAATATGCCTGCAACCTATTCACACACAGAGCTCACCTAGAGAAGTAAAACTGGGTAAATGATGCTGCAGCCTGAAAACTTTTTATCAACATATTTTTCAGAATGTGGGGCGAAAATCAAAGCATTTCATGCTTTTACCATGTTGGTAACTTTTTAGTACTTCAGCGGAAAATGTCATTTGATGATTGACAAATTGACTGGTTGCTTGTTTGACTGACATTGAGAGTGAAAGTTAATTTTAGATTTTTCTTCTTTTTATGGTGCAGCCCTTTAAACATACAGGCCAAGTTTAATTTGTAACCAGTTAATTCGTAAATTATTCATTTTTTTGAATATTTTGTAGCAGGTGAAAGTTCTTTTAATTTTCTCAGTGAATCCAGCCCCTTGACCCACACTTATTCATGTGAGCGCAGGCCAGATAGGTTTTAAAAAGATAGCCCACCCATTCTTTTACACTTTGAACAAGAGTTTCAAAGAGATATTCTTCTTCATAATGGTTAACATTTAAATTGAAGTCACTAAATGTAGCTTTTGGACTTCAAGCCCACTATGCTCCAGTTTTGGCTCTGGAGTGTTCAGATGAGCCTAATTATTCACACTATTCAAATGCTGATTGAGTGCCAAGAGTAGATGATAATAGAGTTCCTGTTCAAAGATTTCATTTAGGGGCCAGGCATGGCTTTGACTTGGTGCCTCAATACGGAAAGGCAGTTCTCCCCTAAGCAAAATAACTACTGGCTTTTCAGCACAAGCTCAGGACTCAAATCTGACCCTAAGCCTCCAGAAAGAACCACCTGATTTTTTCAGAGAGCTCCAAGCAAACACACTCCTAATGTGCCAACCTAATGGCAGTCTCTGCTCAACTCAGCGCCCAGTAATTCCCAAAGCAAAACACTCAGTCTATTAATACCCACCCCTTCTCACAGCCAGGCCTGAAACTGAGCTCTTCACAGTGATAAAAATCCCACCCTACTTTCCTACTTAATACCCCCAACATCATCTTGTGCCAAACCTTGGCCTGTCCTGCCAGCACACTGCCACTCTGTAAATCGCACCACCTTGCGTTCTGGCCATTGTTTGCCAGGCTAGGTCTGCTGCCAACCCACGCTGTCTGCCAGAGCATGCCTGTCACTGCCTAACCCCCCCCCCCCCCACTCAAGGCTTTAGAGTTAGGAATGTCAATCAGCATCAGCTTTTCTCCACATGAGTGTCAGGCATGCCAAAGCATTCAACACCTGTCAAATGGGCTTTGCTTTTTGTTGACCCAGTTTATCGCTGTTAATAATGGGAGGTCCTCCTGTCACCTTACTTTTAATCCATCAGTATGTCAGAATCAGAAGGTCACATTACGTTTTACATACAATATAGATTAGTGTAGGTGAACAGGTTCTGCTGGCATGTCCATAGCAATGTTTAAGTGCTAATGCATCAGTGAATAGGAAGACTTACACTATATCACCAGACAGGAAAACTTGAAAGAAGTGAAAAAAGTGAATTATGATTTTATGGTGAATTATGGTGATGCAATTCTGGTGCATTACTCGAGTAAAGGGATCCTGAGTGACATTGTTTAAGTATTGGCCCTATCATCATGACATCATAAGTTCAAAGTGGTTCTCGGGGTCCAATATTGCACCTCTGGGTGGGTAGGATGCCCCCATCATTTTTAAGCAATTCAAAAAGAAGCGGTGGCTTGCTTGTCCCACCACGGTCAAAATGTGTGTATAATGTTTGGTAGACATCTCCATTTGGGACCCTATAAATATCAGTGGCTGCAGTTTTGTATTCTAAGAAAGCAAGAGCTCACCTGACCAGCTGTTTGGAGACTGAGATCAAGGGGAATCAGGTGTGTTCCTGATTTGATGGAAAGGAAACCTGCAGCCATACTGGCGCTTTGTTGACAACCCAGACCTACATTAATACATTCTTAGAAAAGTCCATAGTGACTCTACAGGATATAGTGATATAGTGATGTAAATATAACATATTTTTTGTTTATGTATATATACACTGCCAGTGAAAAGTTTGGGTACACCTTTTTATTCAACAATTTCCTTTGTTTATATTATCGGCCACATTGTAGATTAATATTGAAAACATCACCTATTGCTCTGATGACAGCTTTGCACTCTCTTGGCATTTCATTAAGTTTTGACCTGGAATGATGTTTAATTGACAGAAATTTCTTCGTTTAGAGTTCATTAGTGGAATTTCTTGCTTTCTTAATGTGTTTGGGATCATCAGTTGTGATGGTCGGGTTGGTACACAGTTAGTGATACTATTCCACTACTGTCCTACTACACATTTTGGCAAGAACCACTTAACTAAGTAAAAAAAAACAACAGTCCATCATTACCTTATTACAAAACATATTCTGGTTTGTTTAACACTTTTTTGTTTACTGCATCATTTTTTTGTTTCCTTCATCAATTGGTTTGTTTTCAGTATTAATCTACAATGTAGAAAACAATAAAAACAAAGAAAGAAACATTGAATGAGAAAATGTGTCCAAACTTTTCACTGATAGTATATACATATATAAATATATTAGTACAGATTCAGTCACACTTGGAACTGAACTCACGTTTTCTCCGTTTTGCAAGCACTCAGACACTTCAAACTCCACAATTCGATTGATTTCCAGGAGACCTTTCCAACGAGCCTTCATTTGTGTTTTTAGCCTCAGTAGATCAGGGGTTATTCTCTGAAACCCATTCACCTTGCCTTGGTGTCCCAATACGGGTTTACCTTTACATTTTCTTTAAGGGTAATGCATTAAACTTAAATTAAAGTGTTCTTGGAGCATATTTAGGGTTTACACTATAGAAATAGGCATTTTAGGCATTTTTTTTTACCAAAACACAACAGTGTGGTTTTTCACCATTTGCAGGGGTTACTGTATATTCTCCTGTTTTGAACATTAAGGTATCTCCTGGGAATAAATACTAGTTGGCTCCAAACGCCAGCTAGGTGACAGTGACATAGCGACTTGGCGACATATACAGCGGCTAAATTGCTGCCAGTGTGAGCGCACCGTTAAGGAGAGGAAGTCGGAATTCTCTGGCAGCAGACTCCTCCCCCTCTTAAATTAGAACTTGTTTCACCTGAATATTTGTGCAATCAAAAAGGTGCATTTCAAATAAAGACGAAAGGTTTGTTTGTGAAAGCTATTGAAGGTTGCCAGATCCTTTGCAGATTTTTCTAGAAACGGGATGCTAGTTGGTAAAATGTCTCAGACATTGTGCTTTGGCTTTCTAATGATGCTCTTTTCTACTTGTGCTTTGTATTAATGATGCTTTCACTCACTCACCCTCTGCCTCTCTGCAGGTGTATCAGAGTCTGGACAGAGAGCTGCAGAGACACGTGAGCCTGAGAGATGCACTGCAGCAGTGTCAGACCTGGCTGTCCAACATACAGGAGGAATTACAGCCCCCTGTACAGACGCCTTGCTGCCTGGAGGAGGCGCTACTGCAGGTCACAATCTTGTCTTTTGCAACAAAACCATATGCAGCATTATAAATCATAATTATCTGATATAATTACATTCACCTTTGTGGTAGCTGTTAACTACAGCAACGTGTATTCTTATTTCTTCCAAACCAGCCTTGATCACATCCATGCTGCAAGATGATGCAAATTTTAAATGTCTACTGTGACAGGAGGATTAGCGTCAGTGTAAGCCTTAAGATTAAGTAAAGATTAAATTTAATTTAAATGTAATTTAAACTTTAATTTAGTTCAATGGTTCCCATATCCTTTACTCTCTGAATCATAACCTATATAAAAATAGGCTTAAAACTTTCAACTCCCTCTAGCTCCACTCACACTTAGCCTCATAAAACCAATCCCTCATCACATCATAATATCAAACAGCTTATTTGTACGTCAGGAACACCCCAAAGATTAATGAGAAGTGTAGTGTTGCTCATGCTGACCCTCATGGGGTAAAGTCTTGGATAATTGCACAGCCAATTAGTGAAACAAACTGAAGTTAAATGAAGTTTTCTCACTGGGCGTACCACAGGGAGTACGTATACCATTCTGGGAATACAGGTGTGAGCCAGCATTTACAAATGATCTGCAGTGGATCATTGAAACAAAGTGTTATATTTCTATCTAACATCCAACATGGTGAGTAAATATACAAGTAATTAGTTGTTTTGTCTGGGGGCTGCCCATCCAGGTGAAGCAGGAACGGACTCTGCAGGAGCAGGCCGGTACCTACCTGCAGCTGGTGTGCTCCACCTGTGACCTGTCTGATGAGAAGGTGCGGGAGACTGCTGCCGACATCCAGCAGGTCAAAATTCAGGTAATTACCCCCCCAGTCCCACCTAACAGACAGATACGTGAACACACACTACCAGAAAAATCGTTTACTGGGAATTTCTACATTTCAGTACCTTTATTAGCCAGACAATGTCATAATTCTTATTCATCACTACTGAACTACAAAAAGCCACTCAATATAAATACAATTGTAAAAATAATATGGATCATCAGAAAAGTGTTAGATATTTAATCAGAGATGTTCACAAGTAATTTTTACCAAGTCCAAGTCAAGTGTCAAGTCTTTGTGCCCGAGTCCAAGTCAAGTCTCAAGTCTTTGAGTGAACGTTTAGAAGATATGCTAATTGGCCACGCCCCGTGATTACAATTGGCTGTTGCTTAGCAAGGGAGGGGGGGGGACTGCGTGCTGTGATCTGCCCTCACCAACATGGCCTTAAACATGGCCTCTAAATGTTAAATATGAAAAATATATATTTCTCACTCTAAATGTGAAACTCCACAGTTAGATGGGGCTCGGTGACCCCTTTCTAACTACCGTTCAAAAACCGTTATTAGCTGAAAACCGTTCACCTCGGACAAAAGTAATGGGACACCGGGGCTAGGTGAACAGTTTTCGGGTAGTTGGAAAGCGTGCAGGAAATAAATAAATAATTCCATGAAATGAATATTGTTTACAAGTTATGACTCATGAGTCACAGCACCCGAGTCCAAGTCAAGTCTCAAGTCATTGAGGGCAAATCTAAAGTCAAGTCACAAGTCTTTGTTTGTGTGACTTAAGTGCGACTCGATTCCCCATCTTTGTATTTAATGAGCTATTAAGTGACAGCCAATGTGATCAACAGTGAACGAGTGCGTTTAAAGTTAAAGGACAGTCTGGAGTTTGACTCTGCATCACCACACAACCAGTTAATAGAAGTCAGACCTGCACTGTTACAGATTCTTTTATCTTATGAAGGACACTTGTTTCATTTGACATATTTTCATTTATAGTTGTTCACTCAATGACTTTCCAGTGTTTACCAAGAATAAAACTCTGCAGCTTTTGAAATAAATAGATAAATGGTAAGAACCTGTGGTATAAAACGCTTTTGACTGGTAGTGTGTTTCATATGATCAACTGTTGCCAAATATTTGAACCTAGGTTGAGGAGAGGATGCTGGAAAGCCAAGAACTGGCTGAGAGCTGGAAGTCTATAGAAGACCTGCGTTCCGATCTGGAGTCTCGTCTCAGAGAGGCGGAACAGCTCCTTCAGAGCATGCTCAGGAGGCCAGCAGAGCTTGAGCCCAAAGTTGCTCAGAATCAGCTGGACCAGGCCCAGGTATGATTCTGGATTATTGTTGTCTGTATTATTATTGTATTTATGTCTAATAACATAACTCAACCCTTAGCAGCATGGATCTGTGCCAGAAGTCCAACAAATTGTAAATCTTTGTTAAATGGCAAAACAACTCCTTATATGGATGTTCCCCTGGTTTGTGTTGATGCTCAAGTTGTCAGGCGTCACGCTGAGCTTTGTTTAGACTTCCTATGTTATGTAGAACCATATTTACTGTTATTTAAAAAGCATGTCTAATAACAATTGCTACTGGGGTTTTAAAAATTACACAAGAGAGCGGCAGAGCGGCAGCACATTGAGAGAAAGAGCAGCAAATGGCGAGCGTGTAGGAGAACAAAAAATGGTTTTATTGGTTAGTACACTTTTGGGATACACTTTTGAGTTGTAAGGATTAATAATCTTTAGTCATAGTTTTAAGCGGTGAAAAGGCAAGTCAGGGTTGTAAATGTATAATTTTAAGCCACAGCGTTTATTTATGTACTAGATTCCATCTATTCAGTCTGTGTTTTGTCTGGCAGCCAGTTTCATACATGAAGAAAAAATGCCATTTATGTTGCATACCCAGCTGTAATCAGGCTGTAATCATGGATGTGTGAATTGATTTGTCAGTGCCCATAATTACACTCACCAGGCCTCTGTGGTCATTGTTTGTGAAAATAGCAGATACTATCATTCTGGATATATAGTGAGCTGTCAACAAAATGAAAGATGAAAACTCCAATTTCCTCCAAGCCCAGAGTCTGCCATCAAACCACCCATTAGATTTATTAAAATCTGGCTGACTAATAATGCCTTTCTTTATTGCCTGCCTCCAAGGACTTCATCCAGGAGATGCAAGCCAGGCAGGCAGATCTTACCCATCTGAGAGAGAGTGTTGGTAAGCTGGTGGCTGGTCAGGAGTCCCCTGAGCTGATGGAAGTGGGTCGCTTGCGTCGTGCTTGGCTGGAGCTGGGCAAGCAGGCTGCAAAGCTGTTACAGCAGAGAGAGGAGGATCTCCAGAGAAGTGGGGATTATCATGAGTGCTTCAGTACAGCAGAAGAGCTGTTTGACCAGTTGTCCAAAGAATGGGATTATCTGACAAGGCATGCATCATCGTTTCATTCCTTCAACTCAAGTATTAATTGAATAATTTGTCCAGTTCTTGGTGGAGGGGCGAGATGAAAAATCATTATCGTTATTTTTTTTATATTATTTTTCCCTACGTATTGATTTCTGCCTATAGTTTTTTATCTGTTTTGCAGTTCATTCAGCTGAACAATGCATTTTTTCTTCAGTATAATTAAGACAATATTATTGTATGATATAAATGCTAGTGGTTTACAAAACTGAGCAAGAAAGTCCAAATTTATAAGTGTTCACATTCTGTATGTTTTATTTTGCCAATTTACCATCAGGTTGTCAGGTTTAACCCAGCACAGTTATCACAGCATGAATTGTTATTACAGCAGAGTTTTTTTTTCATCTCATTTTTTGCAGATCATTGCTCGCTAGCAGCTCAACACAGAGTTGGAACATTTCCCACACAGAGAACCAAGAGTGTCCTAGTTAATCTGATAATAGAATTACAAGGAAAACAGTTCATATTGAATACACTAATTTAATATATTTGAGGCGATTATGTGGATGTAATGTGACCTGCAGACAGAGGCAGAAAGATCAATTGTGCTTCATATGAACTGAAAAAGTAAAACAGCATAATTTTTTAACTGACCTTAATTGTAATATTTTTTTCCCTTTTTTAGGGGTGACACAGGGAGAACCACTTTGGGGTCTTTAGATGCCTTGAAAAAGTTATCGATAGATCTTCAGGACCAGAGATGTGTGCTTGATGACTTGAGAGATAACAGGAATGCAATCCTGCCACGGCTTGGCCTTGAGGATAAAGACCTTGTCAAGGAGCAGGTGGGCTATCTTGAGCAACGCTGGGCCCAAATGGATATGCATGTTCAACAAAGGATTCAAGACACAGTTCAGACCCTTGAAGACCTGAACCATTTAGAGGACCAGCTACGGGAGATCCAAGAGTGGGCTGAAGTTCAGCGACCGTCCATCTCTGAGGTTCTGAAAACCAGTCCACCTCCTGACCTGGCTCAGAGCTTTCTGTTTGACCATTTGAGCTTTTGTGCTGGACTGGAAGCCAAGCAGCACCTCCTGGCACAAATTGTGTCTGAGGCTGACAGCCTTTCAGCTCATCTTGGATTAGATGAAAGGAAGAACCTGCAGGCTTTGGTGCAAGAAGTGCAAAAACTTCTCAAATCTCTGGGAGATAAGGCAGCTCATCACCGCAAAAGCCTTAGTAAAGTGTTCACAGAACGGACACAGTTCCTCCAGGCTCTGGAAAGGGCAGCCAGGTGGATCAAACAGCAAGAGCAGAGGGTTCTTGCTGATGAACATGTAGCACTCTTACCAACTGAGCTCTCCATGCAAGTGTCTATGTGCAAAAATATATGTAGCACTCTAAGGGCATATCAGGCGGAGCTGACCTCACTTTGGACGCAGGGACGGGAGTTAGTGAAAGATACGACTGAGGAGGAGAAGACTGAGACCCTTCAGAGGCTTGAGGAACTACAAGGAACCTTTGAGACTTCTCTCCAAAGGTGCACACAGCATTTGCAACACCTGGAGAAAGCCCTGGTCATCCGAAAGTATTTCAAAGTAGACCTAGACAGAGTCTGTGAGTGGTTGAGGAAAGCAGAGGTAGACACATTCCCTGTAGTTGACCTGAATGCAAGTGACGAGGATCTGCAGAACCAGCTGGATAAGTACCAGCATCTTCTGGATCATACCTCAGCCTATGAAAACCTTCTGCTCATTGTCCAGAGGGCGGGACAGGAAATGCTCCCCACCTTAAATGAGGTGGATCATTGTTACCTGGATGAGAAACTTAACGGCCTTCCACAACAATATAATAACATTCTTATATCGACCAAAGAGAAGCGAGAAAGGGTGCAAAGGGTGATTCTGGAACGCAGAGAATTTGAGTCCCTCATAGAAGTGACACGAATGGCTTTGGGGGAGCTCCAGGAGCAGTGCGATGCCTTAGAGAAACAGATAACCAACCAAAGTCTGGAGAAAGGGCTAAGGTTGAATAGTGATTATGCAGAGCTCCAAAAAGGCCTTGCTAATCTTTTTCAGGCAATGAAGGAGTTGAGGGGTAAAACTCAGGATTTCCATAGCATGGGACAGCCATATGCACTTGAGGTCATCAATCAGCTAGTCAGTCTTCATAGTAGACTCAATCTAGTGACCAAGGAGAAAGTTAATCAGCTGAACAGCACATGGGATTTATTGGAAGACTACAATGCCATGATCGTAAAAATGGATAGAGGCATGAATGTAGTCAAGGAACACCTGGACAAACTTTGTTCTGAGGAGCAGTTCGATGCCATGAAGAGATTATCTAGACTGCACAAACTGGCCAAAGATCTAGAGGAGATTAACTCTTATTCAGAAGGTTTAATGGAAAAGATAAAAGAATTGAGCCAGCACTTTGATACTAATGCCCTTAAGATTCAAGTTGCCTCAAAGGAGTCACAGCGTCAGGCCTTGAAAATGAGACTTTCTGATTGCATAGAAGAATGTGAGCGTTGCGTGGTGGGAGGTCGTGGTTTTCAGTTTGAAATTGAAGTGACCTTGGAGTGGCTGAAAAAGCGTAGAGATGAACTCAGATGTCCATTAAATCTCCGGGACAGCAATGTGGACATTGTTCAAGATGAGGTCAGGTCAGCACTGGCACTTCAAGGAGAAATTAAGTCTAGGTCGAAGTTAATGGAGGTTTTGAGCTTAAATGAGAGACGAAAGTACAGCACCGAACAGCCATTTCCTGCTCATATTGAGGACAGTTTAAAGAACATTGCAGAGTTGGAAACTGAGGTTCAGAAAGCACTCACAACCAAACAGGTACATTTTTTTAAATACTGTATTTTTTTTCCAAATTCTTTAGTTTGCATTACTATCAAAGGCCTAACCCTAACCTTCAATGCTGTTTTGTTTTTCCACAGGCAGCCTTGCAGTCAGCACTGGCTGTTCTACAGAGATATAAGTGTACCCTGAAGTCTATTCGTCAGTGGATTGAAGATGCTGACACTGTTCTTCAACAGACCAGTCAGAAACTAGATTTAGAAAACCTTACAGACTACATCCAGGCGACAGAAAGGGTGATGGTTAAAGAAGAGACCCTCAAGGTTGCAGTGTTGGGTACTGAGGACCTGCTCCCTGAGATGGAGACTTTCTTTGATTCTGTTGTTATTAAGGAACTCAAAAAGAACTCGGAAACTACTTCTCAAAGGCATGCAAAGCTCATGGAGCAGCTGAGACGTCATCAAGAGACCCTAAACAGGTAAGTTGTAGTTTACTGAAGAACAGCATTTATGAAGCTACATAAGGCAGATTTACATAATCGGCACACAGAGACACAAAGCCAAAAACAATAAAAGGTTAAAATTAAAGTAAAATGAAAGTCAAGTAAAACCAAAAAATACTCTGTTAAAAACTACACTGTAAAAAATGAGGGTCAGGCTGCTATTGTCAATATTGTCATTTCAACAAAAAGTGATTTGACAACTCATGGTTGCATGAATGATTATTTACGTTGTTAGTTTTACGTGGGTGTTGTGTAGACTTATGAACATTGCTTTGTACTGATTTTTTAGTGATTGAACTCTTGCAGAGGTTACAATTATTAATTAGTACATCACATTATTACTGTATACCACATTGACTACTGGCCAGTTGCTACAGACCAACTCTAGACTATACCACTTGTTCAAATGTCCTGTTTACTTATATGTATATTTTTGTCAGATGCTCTGCTCAGTGGAGGTCATTCCAAAATGACAGAGAAGAGCTTATAAAGCAGATGAGTGAGGCCGAGAGGTCGCTGGCTGCGTTTAACACAGCTAAAGCCAGTTCCCTTCAAGAAGCTGAGGCCAAGCTCTGTTCTCACCAAGTCAGTTTGATTTTAAATTTCTGTTTTTAGTCTTTTGTTTTCTTTAAAGACATTTGTGTTTGTAAAATATGTTGGGCTTCAGTGATGTATCCTCTATTTTTTGTAGACAATTGCATTGCAGGTGGAGGGCTTTCAGGGCAAACTGACCAAGCTAAAAGAACAGATCGCAGAGTTTGATGAGGCTGTGTGCTGTGCCGTGGTTTCTCGGTCAGTCGGTGCACTGTGTGGTCGGTGGACTCAGCTGAACTCTACAGCCAGAGCACAAGAGAAGGCTCTCAAGGACACTGTTCATGACTGGAGGTGCTTTAGGGAGAAGGTAAGGTAGTAAAGCTGCTTATTGTCATAATTACATGTCAAAAACTGGGCAGAAATGATTAATATTCCTAGAAATGTCATAAGACACATATTTTTCAGTAAAGAGCCTCAGCCGAATGAAGTCAGCTTTCCTGGCCTTCATGCTGGTCACGGTCAGTGTTCTATGGATGATGTAATGTTCAGTAATGATTCTCCAGACAAATTTATGGCACAACGCGAAAACTGCAGCTCCCATAAATCCTTACCCAGCAGTCAAAAACACAGGCTAAGAAGTATATTGTTGCTGTCAGCATGAAGCCTTCTAACTTTACAAGAGAAGGAAAAAAACACTTACAGGTTTTAATGGAAGATATTGTAAAAATGTTTTAAAGTTTCTAGCCCATTGCTTTAAAAACAATGTAAAGATCTAAAAGAAAGGTGGTGTTTTCAAATGTAAATTAACATGGTTTTGTTTAGACATTGAGCATATATATGGGGGTTACGTTACAAGAGCACCCACGTATAGCAAAAAAACATGTTGTGTTGTGGTAAAAAAAAAAGGCCTAAAAAGGCCTATTTTCATGGTGTAAACCCTAATCATCCTACAAATATGCTCCCAAAAATCTTTAATTTCATTTTAAACACATTGGCCTTAAAGACGTATAAACAGTCCCTACTGCTATGTTTAATTACCCCCGCTAACACTCAAAAAACCACATAAATCAAAGGCTAAATGGCCACTCATCCTACCGCAAAGACTCATGGGAGCCAGTCCTACCATGCCATCTTGTCACAGTACTGTAATTCATGCATGTGCATTTTCTTTGGTATGCGCTATCATTTTCATTGGCATGAGCAGTTAAATGCAGTAATAAATTTGTTTAATTTATCGTAATAAAAATGCAGGGCTTTAAGAAGAATGAAAAACAGTTTTCTTTGTCTGGAAGAAAGTGTAGAGATGTGTGCTGTTCTTTGCAGCAACAATACAACACTTCATGTGTAACCTGCCTTTGCCTGTAGCTGTAGGGCTCGGCTCATCCGTGCTAATAGAACTAGCAGACAAAATGGCGGATCTTCAACTAGTCTAGTGGGTGAGGTCTCAACAGATAGGGGACGGGTTAACGTCACCAGGGGCTCTCCGTCCAATCGGCTCATTTTGAAAGGACCTGAAACTCTGAAGAATAAGTGAGAGTGATTTATGTGAGAGTGATTTTGTGCAAAGAACTTCATGAACAAGTTTTGTAGCCCATTTACCTATTATAAGTTTTGCATAATATGTCTGCTTTAAGGTTAAGCTGAGTTTAAAATGAAATTAAAGTGTTTTGGGAGCATATAGGGGATATGTCTAGGGTTCATGCTGTAAAATTGGGATTTATAGACCTTTTTTTTTTTTTTTTAACCAAATTTGCGTTTTTTCACCATTCACGGGTGTTTTTGGAACATAACCACCGCAAATTTTTGCGGCAGACTGTGTGTGTGTGTGTGTGTGTGTGTGTGTGTGTGTGTGTGTGTGTGTGTGTGTGTGTGTGTGTGTGTGTACAAAAGGTGTTGTGCG
>JBBJLR010000160.1:2921682-2948304 GCA_037577145.1 Brachypetersius gabonensis
ACACACACACACACACACACACACACACACACACACACACACACACACACACACACACACACACACACAGTTTGCTTAAAATAGCAAATAGGCCAGTGCTGTAGTTCAGTGCTATGTCTAGTTTTGCTCTTGCTGCTGGGTGTGTTCTCCACTGTTGAAGGCTTAGCGTATTTAACCTGCTTTAAAAATGAGCCTTTATTTTCCTCTGCAGAGAATACCGCAGTTTCCTTCTCTCCCACATGACCTCATTATCAGAGCATAGCCTGTGTGTGTGTGTGTGTGTGTGTGTGTGTGTGTGTGTGTGTGTGTGTGTGAGAGAGAGAGAGAGAGAGAGACCGAAAGAGACCGAGAGAGAGCAAGAGAGGGAGGGGTGATTCCAGAGAAACCTGTAATATGAGCTCTCCCTCTTGGTTCCATTTGTTTTCAGCATATCTGCTGTTGGATTGGTGGAGAGGGAGGAAGTGGAGGCTAGGAAGGAAATTTAGGGGCAGAAGGAGCCCTGCACCTCTCTCTCTGAGCTCATTTCCTGTCACTGGTGTGTGTCTTTGTGTGAGTGTGTGTGGCCACTTAGAGAGAGAGGAAGTACTGCCTCGCACTGCTGAGTCTTTCTTCCTCCCTGTCTTTGCCCCTCCCCCGTCTGTTCCCCCAGTGGCCCAGCCCATTGTCTGTCTGGTGTGTGTCTGCCTGAGGCCTGGGTGAATGGTCCTCCTCCAGAGCTCTCTGATTGGTTGCGAGTTGAGAAAGCCTCTGACTGAGTCCTCGCTGGCTTTTGCTTTTTCTCCCAGCAGAGACAGAGAGAAGCAGAGAGGGAGAGAGAGGAATGAATGCTGAACTTGCTGGTGTCTCTCTCTGCATTAACCCTGGTCCTGCCCCCCTCCCGCTTGTCCATGCCAGACTTAATCTGGACGGCGTATGTTTGTTTATTTACCCTGGGGACTAAACCAGGCAGCCCCTGGCGGCTTTAAGGGTTTAGTGCTTGAGCGCTGTGTGTGATGTGGTGTCGTGACAGGAGCTGGCCCAGAAGATAAAAGGCTACCAGGAGCAGATAGCCTCCCTCAACTCCAAGTGCAAGATGCTGACCATGAAAGCCAAGCACGCCACCATGCTCTTGACGGTCAGCGAGGTGGACGGCCTTTCGGACGGCCTGGAGGAGCTGGAGGATGAGGAGGTGGAGATGTCCAAGCACCCGGGAACACACCCCTCTGTGGTCATGGTGAGTGATTTGCATGCATGCACACACACACATACATATGCACATGCACATGCAGGGACTATGCCTGATTAGTATCTGTGTTCTAATTATACTTGGAGCTGCAGCTGGCTTTGATTCTCACTGTACTGAACTCTGTATCTCTGCTTTCTAAGCCTTCTGCTTGGTCCTCTCTGAGTCTCTGTGGAGAAGTCTTGCATGACTGTCCCCTTTCCTCACACTGCTACATATGGCCCACTTCTCCCCGCTGTGTCATACACTAGAGCTGTTGTTTCTCAGCGGGCCAGGAAACAGGATGAGGGTGTCATTGGTCCTGGACTCTCTTGCTGCTCTGCTCCAGGGAGGCCGGCCGGGTGATTGCTCCGGGTTGCATCACAGAGAGTTGCTCCTGAACAGAGTAGGCGAAAGAGGGGCCAAGTTCCACATTAGCTGCCAGAGACTGACTGCAGTTTGGCCAGGATTCCATCTGTGCTTCTTGCTCAAGCATTCAGTCGTTCCTTATGGCCCAGCCAGATAGGGTGTGTGTGTGTGTGTGTGTAAGTAAGGGAGGGTGCTTTGCAGTAGTTGAGCAGGCAGACATTGTTAGAGATCTAAATTTAGAATAATGGTACAAGGCTGAAACTGTTCAGATTTTGCCAGCAAGCTTTTATCAGTGCTTAAGCAATTTGTAATTCAGTTTGAGTAGATACTGTGTGTATGTCTGTGCGTGCTGAATGAGTATTGTGCCCTTAAATGATACATATCGTACACTTTCGTTTTTTATGTTTGTGCTTTATGTTTGTCAACTTCTGATGTTTACTTGGGTCTATGTACCAAAATACTTCATTCCTTTGACCTTTTCCAACCGGTTTAAATTAAACAGGCTGTTTTTTTAAACTAAGATATATGTAAATGAGCTGTGAATGGGTGGAGCTGTAGGTTATATATATGCTTTTTCATTTTTGACAGTTTTGTATAATAGTAACATGGTTTGAGGGTAGAAACGTGTATTTTTCTATGAAATGGGCCTTTTAAAGTGCTTGTATGTGGGCCCATCCATCTCATTACTGTATAACTTACACATACTTGTAGAGTAGTTCTAGAAAAAATCTAGAAATTACTGAAGAATGTCTGAAATATAAGACCATGTCCATAACTGCCAAGGGGTTTAGACTCCTTTTGGCTGTTTGGGTCCATTCCTTTAGAATGATGCAGCTCCTGTAAAGAGCTTAGTCATGTCCTCTCTGCTCCAAACAAATGTGCTGTGGAGCGCTGCAGCACACTCCTTTTCCCTGCGCCTTCTTCAGTGCCATATTCAGTTCGACACTTACTAAGAGCTGGATTTGTACTAGAAGGATTTTCAAATCCTTTTATATCCTCACTGTTTTACGAACTCTTCCCGCTGCTTTTTTTTTTTTTGCTTGCTTGCTTCTTCTTCCTTTTTGGGCTTCTCTCACTGCTATTATATTTTTAGTGCTTTTTCTCTCTCTCGCCACCTCCTTTCTGACCCTTTTGTTTTCTGTGTGGGATGGCTAGATGACTGCAGGCCGCTGCCACACTCTCCTCTCCCCGGTAACGGAGGAGTCTGGTGAGGAGGGCACAAATAGTGAGATCTCCTCTCCTCCAGCCTGCAGGTCCCCCTCCCCTGGGCCTAATGCTGACGCCTCCCTTAACCAGGTACCTCCTGCTCTGCTGCGCACTTCTTTAACTTGCCTTACGCTCCTCCAAGGTCCTTTAAAGCCATAGTTTATCAAATAAATAAATAAATGTATGCAATTTTCCTCAAACATAGTCGATCAGATTTGTCTGAAAATTAACTTTGCACTATATCTCTGAGGCTAATGTGGCAAAAATATAATGGAACCTTACACACCACCAATTAGACCTGTGCAAGCTATGTGTCTTAAGTCAGGTTTTAGCAATTTTAAAGCACATTTAACAGCATTTATATTTATCATTCAGCACCAGAAATCTATTGGCTTAGTATAAGCCTTCATTACTGGTTCGCTAACATGGATTCCAGTGTTAATTAACCAGTAATGGAGGCTTTTAGCTGTAAAACATATGTATGTCCGTTTTCATGTATCATACAGAATCAGAAACCTTTTGGTGAGGCATGAGCTTCTATTACTGGTTAGTTAACCTTGACTTCAACATCAACTTGCCAGTAGTGGAAGCTTTCAGCTGTAACATATTAAAGTCAATTTGTATTTATCATGGCTTGGAATAAGCTTCCAATACTGGTTTGTTGATTCCAGTGCCAGTTCAAACAAGCCACTTTCAGACATCAAACATACCATGGCTGACTAACTATCCTGGGTGAGGGGGAAATTGTGTACTTTTGATTTTGTGCTAAACTAAAGCTTTAAATTGAACATTCCCCTCTGCCCTCGCTGTGCCCATCCAGCTGTTATCCTCCCCTATTTTTTCAGCTAATTATACTTCAGCAGCTTTTTAAATACCCAGCTTCTGCTTTCACCTCAGATAAACTGCTCTTGATTCCCTGTACAGCTACTCTCTGAACATAGAAATGCAACAGTGGATCAAATTGTAAAAATGTGACCGTGTGCATCTCAGAGATGTGATAGTGGAGGTCTATTTATTATGTGATCTGATGTAACTACATTGTTTGCAGACAACCAGAACCAATCAATGGCATGTTAATATCATACACCACACTAATCCCACTTTCCAGCTCTGGTCTTACTAGTAGATTATGCAATAGCATGATTATGGCCATTGCATTTTTTTCACAATATGATGAGAATATAGAATTGTGAGCCCATTATGATGAATTTCTTCAGATCTCAGGGTAAGTGTATCATTCACAACTGCTCTTTAACTCTTTGAGGTCTGAGGCCTGTCATGCACTTTGAGGCAGTTTTCTACACCTTTACATTTTGTAAATATTTCGTCTAACTAAAAACATCTATGCAGAAGTTACACATATGGTTACATTGTGGAGAACCTCAGCAATAATAACATGATTTTTTAAAACTATATTCTACACAATGAGCCAATCACGGCACTGCTATTCAGGTGTTTTTATATATTTGAAAAGCTGAGGAGCATGGCTGCGGCGTGCAGCGGGACAGAAAATCTCAAGCTTTCTTTATATTCTATTTACAAAGAGGGATTTTATTTTAAAACATACATATTTGAAAAGAAGAGTGTTCAAGGTTTCTAGTGGTGCTACTTATATGTTTCTAGGACAAAAACCTCAGAGCTTTAGCTGATTGTTTTGGAAAAATTTAAAAATCCCTCTAGAGCGATTGCCGACCTCAGAGAGTTAACTAACCCTGTTTGGGCCAATTAATTTGTGTCATACGTACACCACCCTACATGGCTGAGTGAAGCTAGTCTAGGGACACAGGGGGATATATAGATATAGAAGGATAAAGATAGACCACAGAGTGAGGTGGAGAGAGTGAAGGATGTCAGAGGTGTGTACACAGACACACAGTTGCAGGGTCTGTAGAATAAAGTGAATAACAGCTGAAGTGGAAAAGCTTGTCTAAGGCCAATGTTGTCTCCATCACATCAGCGTATCACATCTGTCTGTGTGTTCTATGTCTAAGGTAGTGATACGTTTTTTCTGAGGCTCAGTTTTTTTTCCATCATCTTGCTTGATTCGCATCGTTCTATTTATTGTTAATCTGTGGTTTATGTTTAAACACGCAGCGGAAGATGAGTATTAAGATTGTATAGTGATATAGAGTATCAGGCTCTAAGCTGTATGAGTGAAATGATATGTTTAAGCTTACTGACATAACCACAATCCAACTTTGATGGGAATTCCACCAAATTCCATGTTTGCATAAGTGAGATGTAAAATATTAATTAATAGTCATTTAATGTGAAGTACTGTAGGTATTTCACTTACAGTCTGTGCGTCGTTAGAGTTTGAACATTATATCAGATGTGTGATGGTGAAAAAAGGTCGTCTTTCTACAGTTGTCTCACAGATACAATCACTAGAAATGTTTCATAACAAGCCTCTCTAAATTATATTAATGCATTAATGATGCAGAAACTGTAAAATATAACCCAAAAACAGTGGAATTCTTCTTTAAGGACATTAAAGGCTTTAAGGCAGTAATGCAAACATACAGAGCATGCACAGCGCGTTAACTGTTAATATATGACCTATTCCTCAGGCTTCAGGAAGGGCCCCATTAAGCAGGGCTCCTTTACAGGAACTATACGATCCGTCCATGGACACCAGTGCCTCGGCCAACCTGGATGACTTACAGCGCTCGTGGGAAACGCTGAAAAATGTGGTAAATATTTACGGATTGTACTTCTTTCCGCTCTCAGCTTACATTTGCCCTTTAATTGATTGGTTGTTCTGCCTCTGGGTGCAGATCAGTGAAAAGCAGAAGAGCCTGTACGAGGCTCTGGAGAGGCAGCAGCACTACCAAGAGGCTCTGCAGTCCGTCTCTACCAAGATGGAGTCCATCGAGACCTCGCTCAATGAGGGCTTAGAACCTGGCAAGAGCCCCGAGAGCCAGATGGCGGCTCACCAGGTAAGAGAGCCAGAGCAAGAGATTGGGATAAGACACCTCACATTAAGATGCACAGTCTTAATCATTTACGAGTAAAACCTTTCCTCGGGTATCTGTTGCTTAAGGCACCACATGCGGCATCCTGTCACCCAGAGGAGATCTGGTTAGGTTTGGCTGCAATAAGCACACACTCTTCTACCACACACGTCCCAACACACTATCCCTCACTGTCTGAAAGTAGATTAAATGATATTGTGATTATTGAAAGCACCGTTCATACAGTTACTGATCCCTGGCAATGATCACAATATCAGGTCTAATTTACTTTCAGCACTCACAATATTGGGTTTAGTTTACTTTCAGTAGTCAAAGTTTAATTTATTTTCAGTGGTCACAATATCGGATCTAATTCACTTTCAAAAGTCACAATATTGTATACAAAACTATACAATATAATTATAGTTAAATATACCAAATTGGATTTTTTTAACAATGGTGGTGGTCATAGGAATAATGGATCAACGTTTACAGCATAAATATAGCAATTTTATTGTCTGTCTAAAATTGTGAATAGTGGTGTGTGTATGTATGTGTATGTAGTATAAAGTAGATGGTGGCTATTCATATTGGTATTAGGATCGTGAAAAGACTCTATAGTTCTATCTAGTTCTTTCTAGTTTTCTTATCTTTTTTTTGCGGTGGTCTTGCTCTCTGACGTGGTCAGGCCTTCTCAGCGGGCAGGAAGTTGAGTGTGTTTTGTGTTGCAGGCTCTGATGGATGAGATCCTGATGCTGCAGGATGAGATCAGCGCCCTGCAGGCCTGCTTCTCTGAGGAGCTGCAGCGGGACGAGGAGAGTCCAGACCAGGACGCAGGAGACCAGCTAGCCCTGCACTCCACTCTCACCGTGCTGGGGGAGCGCATGGCCACCATCCGCATGAAGGCATCCGGAAAACGGCAGCTGCTGGAGGTGAGTTTCGACAGTTTTTAAGGTTCTGGGTGTCACTCAAACATGGATAAATGTTATATGGTGTAATATCATATTTTGAACAGAATATGACTCCTCACAAAAATCAGAAAGCTGCAACCATGAACAGTAGTTTCACTCAGCTTAGGACTGTTGAAACGTTATATTCAAAAACATTCAAAAACGTACATTGCATGAAACATTCACTACATGCACAACCTCCACAACATTTGTCTGATCAGTTTATCCCTCAGACTAAATTAAAATGCAGATCAAAGCCTTTCTGTAACTATTTTATATAATTGTATTTTTACAACTTTTAAATGTGCTACATAAATAAACCACTGAGAGTATCTTATTCTAGAGATTATCAATAGAGTATTTTCTAGAGGAAACATTTCTATATGTTCTTTTTCTTTTTTATAGTCAACGTGAGCAACTTTTTAAAATGTATCTCATGTATGCATTTATCTAGATTAGCACAACAAAACTGATCCTAGTTCAGCGAACTGGGTTACTGTGTACCTCTTATCGTCTGGAACTGTGTGTCTCAGTTCTTGACACTTTATGGTTTCCTGTTTACCGTGATTACAAACCGCTAATTACAAATAGCAGACCGTTCTTTCTCTCTCTCTTGCTCGTACACATTCACAGATACCCACACAAATTCCATACATGGCCATTTAAAGTGAAAGGAATGTGGAACTGTTACACAGATCTCTTGATTCTGTTTGAAACTGATAGTAAAATGTTACAGGGAAAGGTTTTAAATGTTACACTCATTAGAATACAGGACATTACTTCTCAATTCGTCTGAGATGCAGCTTCTTGAAACACCATTTTTTAGGAAATAAATGATGTTGACAGATGGTTAAGGGCATCCCAACTGAGTGCGTGTTGTGAAGGTGGAGGAGAGTAATGGAATGTCCCTGTTGCCTCTGCAGGAGCGCCTGAGTGAGCAGTTAGAAGAACAAAGACAGGAGCAAGCCCTGCAGCGTTACCATAGTGAGGCCGAGGAGCTCGACCACTGGCTGCTAAGCACCCGGGCCACGCTTAACTCCGCCCTCCACCCGAACACTGAAGACATGGACATGGAGGAGCAGCTGATTGACTGTCAGGTGATCACCAAGATGATGATGCCCACTCATATAACAGTACAGTGAAAGTTATGGGGAATATTGAGGTTAGGATCAGTCCAGGGCTGGATGTCAGTGATAACTGTTTTATTCACGGTCCAAAACCAACAGGGAACTTATAGGTATCTTCTGAGTGCTTATGTGAGTGCAAAGTATCAATGTATTTTCAATGTAAGATATTGGAACAAAGTTTTGGTTTTGTTCTGTCAGCAACAATTATTAAAATTGATTTATATATGTATGTTTGTTTGTGATGTGTGTGTGTGTGTGTGTATATATAATGTGTATGTGTGTGTGAATATGTCTTTATAACCTATATTTAATTCCATATTCAATAAGTCTCTCTGCCAGAACAAAACCAAAACAAAACCAGAAGTTATGTATAATGTTGATTATAAATACAATTATAAATATCGCTAGAAGTTAAATAGAGCTTGCATGTACACAACACTTTTCCTGTGCCTTCCCACCATTAATGAATTATTAAAAATGTTTGACAGCTTCTCCTAATACCAAGCAATGAGTGACAACGGCAAAATCAGCACTGTCACCGCAATCAGAGAAGCTGTGTACTCCAGCCGGTTTGTCCGTGCACAATGCAGCATGATGCGGCGAGATGCGTTGTTGAGTGTTGAGTGATACCTCACCTAAGCTCCCCTTTTTGAGAAGTTTTGTTATGAAGGCTTCATCTAGCAGCTCTAACCACTGTCTGAGAGAGTGATGCAGGTTCATTCCAGTGTGGTGTTTCTGCAGTTGCTTGTAAAATATGTTGCAGAGGGTCCCTTTTTTACCTCTAACCTCGGCCCCTCAAAGCAGATGTTGTCGGGTTTCTGAAATTCCTAGCAATCGTGCTGTAGCTAGTAGACTTTAGATAATAGGAGTAGGTGCAGATTGTGGTTTTGAAGAACTTGCAGTTGTCAGTGCAGAGTAGTGATGTCTGCTGTGATCACAGCAAACGTCAGGATCAGCCTACTGATGGGCATGAAGCATTTAATTCAAGCTGCTCCAGAAGGGTGGCGTTGGGAGTCTGTGGAACCGGATTTGGAGAATCGGATTAACTGGATCGGTTCTGCTGGCTGGTGGGTCTCAAACTTGAATGTCCTGCGGTGCATCCTCATTCTTCTAGGAAACTCTCCCACACGCACATTTACAGGGTTACCTGGGGAAATGCTGCCTTTTGTATTGAGATTAGAGCGCAGCATTGATGAGGCCGACCCCAGACACCCGAGCGAGGTGTCCGTGAATGAGGAAGCCGCAGGGGT
The DNA here is from genome assembly GCA_037577145.1 of Brachypetersius gabonensis. Taxonomy (NCBI): domain Eukaryota; kingdom Metazoa; phylum Chordata; class Actinopteri; order Characiformes; family Alestidae; genus Brachypetersius; species Brachypetersius gabonensis. Next base: position 2,930,740 of record JBBJLR010000160.1, read on the forward strand.
CCGTGCCCTTAAGTGCATGAAAGGGCAGAGCAGGCATTAGAGCAAGGTGTGCTGGCCAGCACTACCAGTTTTGACACAGATTTTCACACTCTCAGGCTCTGTCATGGCTAATCATGATATATGACAGTGTGGGAAAAATTGTAATGCTGAATTTTTTTCAACACCATCTAGCACCAACATATAAAACTCTGAATTTCTTAATCTGTTCCACTCCAAGTTTAATATTCAGTTATTATTACTAATTATTTTGCAGCAACTTGTGAAAGGAAAAATCTATATTTGGAGCAAGGAATAGAAACCCTTCAAACTTCAAGAGACCAGGGCAGGCTGTGTTTTGGACCGTATTGTCTTCTGCGTTATTCCCACTGACAGCACCACCAGCTCCCACCAGCCTAAGCAGATTACCACCCCTCATCTCACATATGTCTCCTGCCCGGCTTAATGTCTTTCACATGTTCCTGGGTTACTTTAGCACGCAATCTAGAGGACTGAGAGGCTTGTAGTTATAAGGGTGTGTGAGAAGATACTTTTGAAAGGTATCTTCAGTTGAGCTCTTTCAAGCTTTCAAGCTTTAATGCATTCAAGCTTTAATCAGACCTGAAATTTTATTCAGAGACCCAATGCAGCCCAATGATTTTCTGAGTACAACCAACCTGAACCTAATAATCACGTTTTGAGTTCAATCCTGAGGTCCTAACACGAACCCCATAACATAAAGTTTTGAGTCTGAATTTGACCCTGACGGACCATTCATCTGCGAAGACCTGCACAAAACCTTTGTAATGTCATCTAAAAGCAATTCTTAATGTATTTCATTTTAATTTTGGACTACTTATTTCTTTCTTATATCAGTATTTGAATGTTGTGTTTTAATGTATTTACCTGAGAGCCAAAAAAGCTATTAACATCAGTACATGGTGGAACTATTAGAAAGGTTCTGACAGGTTTTTGCTGATGATTGGTCCAGTTTCAGACTCAAAACTTTTGCCCTGTTTTGCAACCCCTCCCTTTCCAGGTGTTTTCCATCCTTGCCTTGTATAAGTAGCTCCTCTTCATTCTGTAACCTGTGCCATCCCACTTATTCTGTTTGTCACATAGATACAAAGGCGCCGTTAAAATTTTAAATGTGGGAGGGGGGGCACATCAGTCTACGTCTTGCCGAAGGTTGAGGTTTTGTGGTGCGCACTGTGATGCACAGTGGGCGAATGATTTTAAAAAGTTCCTGCTGTAATAGTTCCAATGCTCACGCATAGATTGTTATTCCATTTATTTATTTATTTTTACTGGAACGGAAACTGTTTTTTATTTTCCACATATCTCTATGTTGTAGGGTAGTGAAAGTAGGGAGGAGAGAGGAGAAAAACCTAAGCAGGAAGGAAATGTAGTATAAATCTGTCCAAAGTGGAAGGTGCTTGAATTAGAAATCTTGAGTCTGACTTAAGCCTGATATTAAAGAAGCATGACTGCTCATAACATGAGCAGTCAAGCCCCACCAGGCCCAGATAAATACTGAGCCCTCCTCCCAGAAAACTTATTTACTATTCTGTCCTCTGTTAGAACAATTTCAACTTGTAGGCCCAGAGGAGCAACATAAATCATGAAGCTTTTGCACATTACTATTGAAATGCAGGACCAATAGCTTAGCACTGATAGTCTGAGGTGAAGTCTGAACTGTCCTCTGTCCTCTCTGTTCTCTCCCTGTGCAGAACATGCTGCTGGAGATTGAGCAGAAGGTGCTGTGTCTGTCAGAGCTATCTGTTCACAGTGAGAGTTTGCTGCTGGAGGGGAAGGTTGGCATGCGGGGAGATGCAGAGCAACTGACCGTCAAGCTGCACAGCCTTAAAGCCAGCCTGCTGGAGCTGCAGCGCATCTTACAGGACAAACACACACACATACAGGTAAGCATTCAGCAGAACACACACTCACTCACACACACACACACACACACAGGTAAGCATCCAGCAGGACCCAGGCAATGTTATAGATAAAAGCCGCTTTATATTCCACTTGTACTTCAGCAAAAGCTTCATTCAGGTCCTCACTGCTGGTTAGTCAATGTCAGATCATAACAAAGAACGGTGATATTAATTTCAGTTACCTCACTATCCAGAGCTAACTGCTGAGAATGTGAAGCCTTGGGGCAAATGGTAGCAACTTCAACCATTAGTGAAGATTAATTTTCTTACGAGTAACTGTCCAGCAGCGCCTTCTCATCAGACTGAAAACAAGTTCCAAATTAGAACTGATAATTAAATACCCAGTACTGAGTGCCTAAATGCTACATGTCTTCAAGGACATGCATGGCTTTCTGCCAGGACCGGTTTAAAATTAATACATCATGCATCAACTTATTAATATTTATTGAATTAGAACTGGAATTGATTAAAACTGGTATCGACAAGCAGAATTGGATAAAATTCAAATCATATCCAAACTCTACTTTTAAAAGTGTCGCTGAGGTAGCTGAAGCATTTTGCTATCTCTTCTGCTGGCTATCTCTTCTGTTTTGCTTTATTGGATCTACTCAACACTGAAAACCTCTTTGTCTCATCAATGAGTGCTTTGTGAGGGAGAAAACAAAAAGTGCAGCCAGCACTGTATGTTACTGTTGTAAATGCTGTGAATGGTGAGCTGACCTCTGCTGAAACAGAATGCGTATGGGGTTGTATGGGGCTCTCCCAAGGCTGGAGCATTTTCCCTGGACTTTGAAATGCAGCACATGTTGTTGTAGTGATGACTCAAACTGTTTTTGACCATTGTTTAACTGTGAGCTGCAGTAAGCAAACATGAGCAGCTTGGAGGTACCCAGACTTTATACATATTTTTGTCCCAAAATATTATGCTGTAAAATCTGCTTGTAGATAGGCTCTATATGGCTGCCCAGGTGCTACAAAAATGCTAATTTAGATATTTGCCAAAAAAGGTCAAAATACAATAGAAAAACAGTGGATTTTTTCCACACTACTTCACACAACTGAGTCCTGTTTCTTCATGCCCAGGGTTCGTTGCAGGAGCAGGAGGACAGCGAGTCGGACTCATCGCTCTCCCAGAGCCCCAGTGTGCTGGACTGGCTCAGTCAGGCCCGTTCCACTCGCAGCCAGCAGCACCAGGACACTGTGCAGAGGCAAAAGGTCAGAATCAATCTACTGCTATTTATACCATATAAGCTTAGAAAACACATGTTGATAAAACAGAAAGGAGCACAGAGGTTGCACCACTAAGGCCTTAGGGTAGGGAATGTAAATTATTTACTGTATTTAATCCCTGAGATTTGTAGTAACGTTAGAGAGAAAAGCCATATGCTTGTGTTGTGTATTGTGCAGGAATTAGAGGCCCAGCTGGAGGAGCAGAGAAAGTTGATGCAGTCTGTCGCCTGTCGTGGGGAGGAGCTTCTCTCACAGAAAACCACACCCAATGGAGAGAGGTGTGCTGTTCATACCGAAGGACTTTAGTCAGCATCTGTATCTCTTACTTGTCTTACTGCTCATTTTTGATACATCTTTGTCAGATTCTTATAGGTTCAGTGTCCCAGACAAGGATTAAGCCTTTTCTTTTTCAATGGAAAATCTCTATTCACAGTGCAATGTAATCCAGGACTAGGCTTGATATTGCCTGTCAGCCTATTTTTTCTGTTATTCTTGCTCTCTTTCTGTAGTGCTCTAGACCAATGGGACTCGGTCGAACATGCTGAGAGTGTGAACGGACATAACCACATGAATGTGAGGTGGGACAACCTGAGCAAAGACCTCAACGCCAAGATGCAGCTTTTACTCAACACCGTGCAACAGGAGCAGCTTAGCTCGGTACATTTCAAACCCTCTGTTTAAACTTGCACTGAAAGAAATCATTTCAAATACGTAGTTTAATGAAAAGCTCTTACATTTACACTAATCAGCAATAAGATTTTAACCACTTGGCTAATATTGTGTAGATCCCTCTTGTGCTGCCAAAACACCCTTGACGCTTCAGGCATGGGCTACACAAGACCTCGTTAGAAGTGGATCATTTAGGTCCTGGACTACATTGTCCAGCACAGATGCTTGGTCAGATAGAGCTCTGAGGAATGTGGAGGCCAAGTCAACACCTTGAGCTCTTTATAATGTTCCTCAAAGCATTCCTGAACAATGTTTGCAGTGTGTCAGGGCGCATTATACTGCTGAAAGAGGCCCCTACCATGAGGAGTATCCTTGACATGAAGGGGTATACTTGGTATGCAACAATGATTATTTAGGAGTTGCATGTGAATGTCGGCACCTTTTTTCATCAGGCGTTGGCATGGGCACTCTGACCGGTCTGCAGCTACACAGCCCCATATGCACTGCACTGTGTTCTTTATATCATAGTCAGCATTAACCTTTAAAGCAAATTGTGCTTCAGTAGCTCTGAAGTGGGATCAGACCAGATGGGCTAGCCTCCGTTCCCCATTTGCATCAATGAACATTTGGCACACATGGCCCTAATGCCAGTTCGCCAGTTATTTTGGACCACATTTGGTGGTTATCATCTACTGCAAACAGGAGAAACTCCACAAGACCTGCCAATTTGGAGATGCTCAGACCCAGTCATCTGGCCAACACAGTTCGGTCCTTGTCAAAGATACTCTAATGCTTATGCTTGCTCATTTTTTCAGCTTCCAGCACATCAGTTTAACTGTTGACTTGCTGCCTAAAATGTCCCATCTCTGGTGGAATGAGATATTGATTATCAGCTTTACCTGTCAGAGGCTTTAATGTGGCTGATTGGTGTATGCATGATATTGACAGAACAGTCTGAATGAGCCTCAAAATGGATCTTCATGCTCTGTCCTTCTTAGAGGACTAGAGTTCAAACGCATTCATTCAAGGACCTACTGAGCTGTAGATGTGCATATCAGGAGTGTTTGAGCATGAAAATGGGTTGAATTCCTCCAGGAACAAGAAGTGTGGGAGTTTGGAATGTAAAAGCAAAGTATTATTTAAAGCCCTTTCTTTGTTGCCCTATCTTGTAGGTGTATCAGTGGTCACGAGTGTCCAGCCCAGGGAGTGTTTTCAGAGGGGAACAGTTAACACAGGACGGTCTCTCACCCAGGACTTTATTTGAGACTTTTAGTCAAGAACTATATCAAGTGTCCAAGGTACAGATCCACCAACTTTTTATAAAGGCAACATTTCTAGATGTTTGTATCATTTTCAATTGCTCAATTGTACATATTAGTATTTTAAAATGATGCAGTTATTCATATCAAACCATGCTGAATAACTTTTTTTTACATCAAACCACACTGTATAATTTTCAGTTGCTGAAATGTAAACAAAGTTATTCACCATGTTTTGATATGAAAGTGGTTCACCATAGATCAAAATACTGTCTTAGATTTCTTCACAGTGGTGATGATTTGTACAATAAAAATAAAGCCCTTTTATTTTCTTTCAAAAACCACAATTTAACCTTTTAGAAACATTTCTTTTGAGATTATTTTGCATTGCAATGCCTTGCATATACTTCTTTGCCATCACTGTGTCTCAAAAGTATTGTTAAACTCCGTGAACTCATCAGATGTCTGATTTCTTAATGATTTTAATGATAATGATGCAGAAACTTTGATACAGACTTTGTGAGATCCCTTTAACTTTTGCTTTTGTATGTAAGTCCACATTACAGAATTGGTTTATTTGTGATCTCCTGGTGTTGTCCTCCCCACAGGAGGGGGGAGCTGACAGTAAACAGACGCTAGCGCTGGAGACTACACTTTATGAGGCTGTGTCTTCAGCCTCTGTTTGGCTGGACAGTGCAGAAAACACCCTGCTGTCCGGCCCCCTGCTTCTGTCTGATGACTCGGAGATTCAGCTCTGCCATCTAGAGGTGAAACGTGATCACCACACGGATGCAAAAATTTGACATAACCTCTATTTTGACAATCTTGCACTAAGTGTAACACACAAGGCCCTACTAACATTTATGGACATGTCCAAATCCCTTTCTGGAATTCTGACAGTGGAAAAATACTTGACGCCAGCGCAAGGTGCACAAAAGTTGTCTCAACTTTTTACATTTTTCGGAGGTTTACTTTGGTTGTAAGAGACAATTAACCAATCAGAATATCTCGTCACCTCACCTTTTAAAGGCACTGGCAGAGCTGGGGTGGATTGGTAGTGGTGTGTTTACCTGGCAAACCAGATCAGTTTTCAGCTGTGGAAAACCTGCTCACTCAGTGTGCATCGCTGCCTCTGTATTTAGTTATTATTTTTCTTTAACTTTTGCCTCCTTTCCTCCCTCTCTTTTTCCTCCCTTCGGGAGCCTGTGTTAAACTACTCGTGTGTGTCAGTTGGTCAAATAGCCCATCGTCAATACATTATTCTGATAATGATGATGGATTTTATTTAGGTCAAAAACACTGCAGTAATAAATAAATCGCTTATTTTTTTAATAGATGAATGTAGACTCACTATAAGCTAATGCTCCATTTTCAGAGCTGTGAAATACAGATTGAGAATATCTACTATACACCGATCTTCCCATACTTAGGGTTTGAATAAGGAGGTGAAGAATGTCAGTGAGGAGGTGTGTAAGTGTCGAGAGGAGCTGGGAGGAGGTGCTGAGAGCATGTGGGGTGGAGAAGGAGATGGAGGAGGCCATGACCTGATTGAGGAGGTGCTGGATGGGTTGGAAGAGAGACTGAGACGGGTGGATTCATTGCTGGACCAGAGATGTGAAAGTATAAGAAACAGGTTGCAGGAACACAGCAGTTACCAGGTACGGGTGTGGCTGTTTGCTGTAATTTTAGTGAGAAAGTAACTTGTAACCTGTCTGTCTGTCTGTCTGTCTGTCTGAATGTAAGTATATGCATATGAATCTATGTATATACACACACATGCATGCATGTATGTGTGTGTGTATGTAAGTGTGTACATATATACGTATGTGTGTTTCTGTGCATGTGTATGACCCTAAATTTCCATTCTCTTTTTCATGCTGTCCACCCTCTTTCTCTCTCTCAGACTGAACTGAGGTTACTATTCGATGCTATGAGTGACTCAAAGCAGCAGCTGTTGCAGAAGATGTCTGGAACTGTGGACCGGCCAAGCTCGAAACAGATGGAGGTTAGATCACCCACAATCAGTTACAAGCTCATTCGCCTCATATTTGCCTCATGCTAAGTTATAACTGTTAATGATTCCACTAGTATGTGAATTGCATAAATACTTGTCGACATCTAAATATATGCCTCACAGCCAACTGTAACGTTATCAGTATCTCATTTTTAATCAAGGCAACTTCCATCACTCAGTCACACTGACCAAAACATTTTACAGTCGATGCTGCTGATTTTTTTTGTCCAATGATACGTTTTTGCTGCCGTGTTTTATTATGACACATTTTTGTCCGATGTATAAACGCTTATTTTTATTTATTTATTTATCTCACTTTATTCATCTTGTCCCGGTTCTGTAACCATTAAATACCCTTATTTACTCTTACAAATGCTCACATTATCAAAATCAGATTGCTCATCTCATCCTTAAGTTTAAATCAAGCAGCTTTTTCCAATGTTGTTTGTCATTTGCGCTATTCTAATGTTTTCTATGGGGAAATGCCATTGCTTCTAACAGTTCCTTTATCATGTAAATTTTATTATTTAGATATAATTTATTTATAAAGCCAAAATGAATAACTCCTAAATGTGGACACAATTAAAGCAATTAAATGAACAAATAGGCAAAAATATATTATACATATATATTTTTTTGCTTAATTAATACATTTGATTTCCATGGTTTCTGTTTTGACTGTCCTATCAAGTCTGGCAATATAGGGCAATATATTTTGAGTAAAAGCAATGATTATATATGGAACAGGCAACAACTCAAAAAACAATTTTTATGCATTAATGGTACTTTCCATGGTTACTTGCACGAACATAGAAATGAAAAGCAACACATACCATGTCTTCCTAGTGACCTGGACTTGTGTGAAATGCGCTCAAGAGTTGGATGTGCTTTCTCCCCACAGGCTCTGGCTGAGGCCGAGGACAGTCTGAGGGAGTTTGAGCAGAGAGTGTCTGAGATGAGAAGTAAAGGAGAAACAGTGCAGCCAGATCCAGTGTCCACACAGGAGCTGCTTAAACTACAGGTACAGCGTCAGTCCACTGTTCTGGATACTTCCTGTGGCTCTTTCTATTCTGTAGTGACCGAAGTATCATGGTAGGGTCAAAGAAGATGTTAATCACCATTAATGACCTATTAATGCACTGTATCTGTAGGATGTGTATGAGGAACTGGTGGAAATCGTGGGCTCAAGGCGTCGTAGCCTGAACCAGACGCTGGTTCTGAAAGCCCAGTATGAGAAAGCCTTGCAGGACCTCCAGGAGTTGGTGGACACGGCCCAGGACAAGATGGCTGCTGATCAGAAGATGACTGTAGGATCTGTGTTTGAAGTTCAGGTCCTCCTGGACAAGCATAAAGTAAGATTTGCACATGTATTTTCATGATTATCTGGAGTGTCTTTATTTTTATGTGCCATAATCTTATCTTGTGCAATATCACTGCTTTTATCACTTATGTCACTTATTCTTATAATGTGTAATATCTCTACTTGTGTCATGCAATAACAGACTCAGTAAAGAGTCCAACTCCAAAGCATTGTTTGTGTAACTAGTAAACTACTTCAGCAGTAATGTTATCTGTAGCATTACAAATAAGCACTTTTATCAATGCCGTTCATATTGTTTTGTTTAAGGTTACATTCTGAGAGAGTTTCATGTTAAGTGAGAGTTTTATTGTGACTTTACATTGTATTGTATATTGTCCTTGTCTCTGTTTGTGCGGTCGTAGCATAAGCAGTTTCCACCAGAATTAGTAAAGTTTCCTGATTCTAACTTATCAGCACCTTCATTGTCATTACACTGCAGATGGTCTCTGTTACTGGTGTCTTGTTTGTGATTACTGGTGTCATTTTGTGCTGTTTGTGTGCAGGAGTTTTTCCAGGGTCTGGAGACTCATGTGGTGCTGACTCAGGCCTTCTTCAGGCAGGTCAGTGGAGTGGTGGTGCAGAGAGAGGCCCAGGCTCTGGAGCAGACTGTGGCTCAGGCTCAGACAGTGCTCAAACAGGCCCACAGGAGAGGAGTGGAGCTAGAGGGCATCCTTGAGGTGTGTTTGTGTTGAGAGCATCATTAGATTGTCTGATCATGAGTTTCATTTTGAGTCATTTTTGCTTTGGCACCTGACCTGTAACGTGAATTTGAATGTCTGTGCAGGTTTTCTTTTATCCAAGTCAATTAATTGGATAGGGCTAATCAGTGCTGGTTCAGGGATTGCAGGACTGTCAGATACATGATTAATGCTGCTTGTTGAATGAAGCTCTAATGTTTGCTGTGATTCAGTCATGGAGCAGGTTGGTGGGAGATTATCAGGCCGTGTACAGGCAGCTGGAGGCCGTGGAGAACAGTATCCCCAGTGTGGGACTGGTGGAGGAGACGGAGGAAAGACTCAGCGAGAGAATTGCACTTTATCAGGTAAGGGACTTTTTGAGTAAGCTGATCCACTTGAAAGATTGTCTCATCTGGGGATAACTTTGAAAATATCTGGGCTGAAATTTGAAATTTGGGGACAAACTGAGCATGACATTTTTAAACCACATTACTTCCTATTGAAATTGAAGGTCAGAATACAGACCCATTGCTATTAATTTACTTTGAATGGATTGGAGCTGTTTGTAGGATGTATTTGAGGATCTGGTCCTCAGGAGCAACTCCAGTTTATCATGTGTTTCCTATAAAAAATGATTTATGTCTCACTATGTACCTAATATTAAATATATATTTCATATATTAAATATGTATTGCATTATGTGGTTACTGGCAAATGGTTGCAGATTTCGGTTTGATATAAGGGCTGGATTGCTACCAAACGTGTATAAATCTTCTGCACTTTTCTCTTTCTGCTCTCCTTTTCTGCAGCGTCTGAAGAGCAGCCTAACGGAGCGGCAGCAGCAGCTGTATGAGGTCCTGGAGGATGGGAAGAAGCTGTTGCTCAGTGTGTGCTGCTCCGAGCTGGAGGCTCAGCTCACCCAGCTGGGGGACCACTGGCTCTGCTGCACCACCAAAGTAAACAAGGAGCTGCATCGCCTGGACTCCACTCTCAAACACTGGACCAGGTCAGTCGGCCCAACACTCACTCTGCATTCTTCCAGCACTCATATCACTTTTATATATACTCTGTTCTCTCAGATCAGTCAGTTATTACTATGTGAGTATTTGACCCTTTGTATTTTGCTCTTAAAGGTATCAGAGTGATTCTGCAGAGCTGGGCCAATGGCTGGCTTCAGCTTTGGACCGACTGGAGTTCTGGAGCACTCAGTCTGTTACTGTTCCTCAGGAGCTGGAGACTGTCCGAGACCACCTCCATGCTTTTCTGGTGAGGAGATCTTCAAAGCACAAAACGCTTGAGTCCAACTACCATTTAAAAAGTCTTGCACACCACCTCTTATCCGTTTATTTCATAAACTTTTTATAATAAAACTAAAATGTTTATTCTTGTTAAACTGGAAGATGTGGAGTGAACAATTATACATTAAAATATGTGAAACAATACAAGTTTCAGTATAAGATGAAAGAATCTAACAGTGCAGGTCTGACTCCTGTTATCTGGTTGTGTAGTGATGCAAAGTCAAATTCTAGACTGTCCTCGTTCACTGTTTCATCCCATTGAATGTCACTTAGTAGCTCATGAAATATCTAACAGGAATTTGTTGATCCACATTATAATTATAATATATATTATATATTATATATATAATATATATTTGCTTATTGGTTAGCAAAGAAACTATTTTTAGTGAACATGAAGTCAGGAATATACAAATCTCATTGTGTGCAAAAACGTTTTGACTGCTAGTGTGCACTTATCTGAACAGTTCTATATTTATCTAGAATGGAACAAGATTTCCAAAAACCTATGTATTTAATATTTTTAAGGACAGAAACAAAGCAAACTTTACTCTTCATTTAACTGCCTAATCTCTCTTCAGGAATTCTACAAAGAGGTGGATGCCAAGTCTTCTCAGCGCTCGTCTGTTCTGAGTCAGGGGAACCAGCTTCTGCGGTTGAAGAAGGTAGACACGGCGTCGCTCAGATCCCACCTGGCCCTGCTGGAAACGCAGTGGGCTGACCTGCTCACGCGAATCCCTGTGGTCCAGGAGAAGCTCCACCAGGTGAGGACATAGGAACCAATCATATTGTTGTTGTAGGAATAAAAACTCATATCACCATTTTTAAAGTGCTTTTCTCTTTTTTTCTACACAATACAATATTTGCGATGTATACAAATTTTAGAAATGGTTCAACCTATGTAACATGTAATATCAACATAACCCTGCTAAGCTCCTAAACCTCAACTTTAAGGAAGATAACACTACTTTTGTCTATTTGATAGAGAAGGGTTTATTTGCAGACTATTCCTGAGAAGCATGAGTTTCTTTTGTAAGAAACAGTAGTGTTAGTAGCCTAGTGGCTAAAACACTTGCCTGTGAAGTTGTAGGTTCAAACCCCACATCTCATCTTCTACTATTGTGTCCTTGAGCAAGACATTTAACCCTCAGTGTCTCCAGGGCGACTGTCCTTGTAACTAATGAGTCGCTCTGAATAAGGGCGTCGACCAAATGCCACTTTACTTTATTGTAGTGCTAATACTGTGTCTATTACGTTGTTCCTCTGTTGTTGAAAATAGGCTAACCGTGCTCTAAGTTTTAAATTTAGTGGGTAGGATACTTGCCTCTGGACCAAGAGGTCATGGGTTTGAATCCCACCTTCAGCAGACCACCACTGGGTTCCTGAGCAAAACTCTTAACCAAGTTGCTCCAGGGAGACTGCCCCCTGTAGTTAGGGAATGGAAGTCACTTTGGAAAAAATCGACTGATGAATAATGTAAATGTTATCTTTGCGCCCTACAGCTGCAGATGGAGAAATTAGCATCTCGGCATGCCATTACAGAGCTCATGAGCTGGATTTCCCTCATGGAAAACATCATACAGGAGGACCAAAACAAGATCATGGAGGCTGTGAGTTCGGAGGCTGTCCACGCCTACATTCAGAAATACAAGGTAATTGTGAGAAAACAAGTAAAAAAAAGTGGTCGAATAGGGTTTCACAGTAATAATAAAAATATTATTTTATTCATAATTATAATGCACTGTAATTAATCTATTTCACTGATCTTTAGACCACCACAGTGTATTGTAATTATGAATAATATAATACACTTATAACAACAAAATATATAACAACAAAATGTTGTTCATAATTATAGTACACTGTAGTGGTCTAAAGGTCGAAAGGGAACTTTTTTCATTAAAGTAAAGCAACCTGTACACATACACATGTAAATTAATTACATTGTGCTGCTACTACTTCACTTTCCACCCTTTTGAGTGGTAGTGTATGTATAGTAGTGAGGTTATTTTTATTTCTTCTTGCACAGAAAATAAAAAAATAACAATTAATTGCATCATAGCAGATAGAAGTACTCTGAGTCCTGTTTCTTATTTCATTTATTTTCATTCCAACCCCACAGGGATTTCAGATAGACCTGTCCTGTAAACAGCTGACAGTGGACTTTGTGAACCAGTCAGTTCTCCAGATGAGCAGTCAGGATGTGGAAGGGAAGCGCAGTGATAAGACGGACTTTGCTGAGCGTCTGGGAGCCATGAACCGGCGCTGGCAGATCCTTCAGGGACTCATTAGTGAGAAGGTCTGCACCCCTTATTTAAAGGACATTGCATGGACCAATGAACATGAATTATAGACGCTGTGTACATGGTGCATTGCCACAATAGGAGCACTTTACGACTGCAGTATGTATGTTTATTCAACAACAGTATTAGTGAATTTTTGGGGTCCATGTTTCCTTTCAGATTCAGCTGCTGGAAGGTCTTCTGGAGAGCTGGCTGGAGTATGAAAACGGAGTACAGGCACTGAAAACATGGATTGGCTTACAGGAGGAGAAACTCAAGAAGAAACCAAGAATCGAGGACGTGGCCTCAGCTCAGAATGCACTGAAAAATTGCCAGGTATACACTGTTCATTACAGGTAGCATAAAGAGCTGAGCTGTGTTCAAAAAGATGTCTAACCCAATGTGCTCTTTGTGCCTGTCAGGAGCTGGAGGAGCTGGTTAAAGAGAAGGAGAAAGAGCTGGAGAAAGTGGAGGAAAAAGGATGTGCGCTCACCCAGGGCAAGAAAGGAGAGCCTTCATCTGTCATCATGGAAACTCTTAAGGGACTAAACCAGTCTTGGGCCAACTTAGACCAAATAGTGAGTGTCTAGGATATGGTGCAGTTCAGCACAGAGGAAAGAATCAGTAATAAATAATCAGGATAATCATATCTCTCAAGCTCTTCAGTGTTTTAATGCTCAAATCAACGAGAACTTTGCCATTTCTTGAATGCGGCAGAGTACACATAAGTAAATAGACTATAACTTTAAACTAGAAGTAAAATATGCAATTAAGGTCATTTTTTAACGTACACATAATTGTGGTACAAAGTAGTACATTATGCCTCTTTTGTCATATCCTGTGCTTATAAGACTTGTGTGTGTATAGATTGGCCAGGCGAAGGTGAGTCTGCGGGCAGTGCTGGAGCAGTGGAGCTTGTATAAAAGGGCGTATGAGGAGATCCACGGCTTTCTGATGGAGGGCCGCTACTCTATCTCCCGTCTCAGCCTCCTCACCGGCTCTCCAGAGGCCGTGCTCATCCAGGTGGAGAACCTGCAGGTACTGGTCTTTCCCATGCACTTAATTAAAGAGGACTGAACCTTCAGTTCAGAGGAGATTGGTGCCCAAACAACAAATTTAAATAAACATTACATAACATCTGAATAAATACTAACAGAATCTACAAGAATTGCTTTTTCAGTTAAGTAGTATGTATATTGTAAGAACACAGACTCGGTTCCTGATTTCTTCTCCACCCCTCTGCATTGATTATAAATTCTGTCAGCAGCACAGCTTCTTTAATTTAACAAAGCTTCAGTTATTCAAACAAGGTATTGGATTAAAACCACATGTAACACTGGGCTGTGTTTGGAAGTGGTTAAATAAATGCACTGAGGCTCAGAAAATGACTACTTATTATATTATTTGTATTTATTCTATTATTAGTTGTTTTCATAATACTTTTTGAAGTGTATGTTTGATTCAGATTAGATCTTTGACAATTACAGAGATCAAAATGCGTTTTCAGTATTAGTACACTACCGTGGTATGTTTGTGTGTTTGTGTGTTTGTGTGTTTGTGTGTTTGTGTGTGTGTGTGTGTGTGTGTGTGTGTGTGTGTGTGTGTGTGTGTGTGTGAGATATTTCAAGAATAAACTTCCAAAAGCTGTTCTGTTGAGTTGAAAAGTCTAATGATAATTAATGTTCGACACTTGAAGTACACTATTACAGAAAGGTTTGCAATTACTTGTCATAATAATGTTTGTTATTAATTATATGATGGAATATAAATATCTAAATGAAGTTACTGAAGCTATACAGCTTTCTTAGTCAGATACAGCTCTGCTTATTACTCTAGACACATTTAAATGACTTTTTATGACAGTTGTTTGTAGTACATGAATGTGCACAGGACAAGAATATTATTATTATTATATACATTTATCTGTGGCCTAAATGTTTTTATGCTTTTGAATATACTGATCCTGAGCTGATCCTCGTTAGACAACCTCTAATGAGCTGTTCATATCTGTTTGTGTATAACCTGTTAAGAGTTACTTGTTTGGTTTATTTTATAATAGGCAAAAGCTGGCATTATGTTTAAAACTGTGGGAAGTCTTAAAGTAAATCTTTATAAACTTATTGAAATGATTGGACAGGGATATAATCATACTCATTTTGTAATGATAATCACATTAACACACCTCACCAAGTAAAACTACTCCTGTGTGGATATGAAATGTAGTATGAAAATGGAGTATTTGCTCTCAGAATCTCCAGGAGGAGTTGGACAGGCAGGAAAGCAGCCTGAAGAAATTCGGCTCCCTCACTGAGCAGCTGCTGAAAGACAGCCACCCGTCGGTGGGAGAGTCCCTGAACACGGCCCTCTTTGACGTCAACCACCGGTGAGCTTTAGAGCAGCACTCTAAACTGCACATCACAATTCAGAAACACACTGAACTGTTCTGCCTCAAACAAACTACTGACACCCAAACTGCCAATGTAAATACCCATTATTTATTATATTTTCCACATTCTCTTTCCTGCTATTGCTATTATTTGCACAAGTATTTACTGCTGTTCTACCTGTATTCTGCATTTTTGCACACCCAACATCTTTAGTATCTGTCATCATACTATTTTCAACGTCGACTGCACTAAATGGTGCCTTGTCCTGTTGTTTCTTCGCTCCGGTGTTTTTCTTTGCACTCTGTGTAGTCCTGTCCTTCACTGATGCAGCCTTGTGGTGTTTCAGTTTTGAACATTTTTTCATTTCGCTGTATATTTTGTATATGGTTGAAATTACATAAACCTTGACTCGACACCATGTTCTCCATGTGACTTTTAGATGGAACACGCTGCTGGAAAAGATATCCGACCAGCTGAGGAACAGTAAGAGCCTGCTGCAGCTGTGGCAGCGCTACAAAGATCTTCATGAGTGCAGTAACAAAGACGTTCAGACCTTAGAAGAGAGAGCCGAGCGTTTACTCAACAGCTCCACCAACACAGAAGAGGAGGTGAAGACCTGGATCCAGGACTGTGGTGTAGGTCTAACTGATCTTTGATAAGCTGAGCAAATAGCCAGGCTTAGTCAAACATTATAGCTATTCAGGCTTTTCAGACAACTAATATATTCATGGCCATTTCCAGCTTTCACAAGTCTGTACTAAATGCTTTGCATTTTTGCTGCATTTCCATACTTTTAGTACATTGGAAAAAGGGTTTAAACAACATGCCATATGATACATGCAATGGATATCTTAATTTAAATAAGCTTCCGCTTTGTCTGGCCTTGAAACTCAGCTTATTTTTTAATTTTTGCAATAACAGAGGAGGCATGAGTATTAGAGACTGAGTGACATATTTGTAATATCAGCTTTTATTAGTACTGACGAATGTATTGCTGTAATGGAGGTTTTTTGACATTCCACAGCACAATGTTTCTAGAAGAGAACAACTACCACTAAAACCTGTCTGAACAAACTGATTATGTCTCAACCATTTAATTATATAAGAAGAAACTGTGGTATTGGCATCTTTCTAAAACGTTTTGAGTATAAAATTTAAATCTGCAATATAAATATACTATTAAAATTATAGCTTAATTATGGCTTAAAGTGTTGAAATTCTAAGCTACATGAATACATTTGTATCAGAATCAGCCATAAACATTTCACAAAAGACCCTGGTGAATATAATGGGAAAATAATGTGTGTTATGGGTAAAAGAAAGAATTGTATTGTTTCGTATGTTAAGAGTGTGAGTGTGTCTGGGTGTTGTTTTTGCAGAACTTGCTAAAGACTCATGGCTCAGTTCAGACCACCCTGCAGAAGCTGACTGGGGTCGAGGATCAGCTGCGGCTGCAGGTTGAGCCGTCTGCAATGGCCACTTTCCACACAGACTACCTGTCACTCAACCAGCGCCTAGCAACCGTAGGACACGCCCTCCACAGGCAGCAGGCTCTGCTAGAGGTAAGGGCTTGTGCAGATTTTCAGTTTAATGTGTAGACCCGGAGAAGAGAGTACTTTTTTCAAAGCAGATATCACAATAAATCATGCCCATTTTATTACTGACATTCTTACAAGTATTTTTGACATTGGAAATTTTGCGGAGAAAATGTGTAGGTATCCAAATGAGACTTTATCTAACTAAATACAGATGCATTTGCATATTTTAAATGATTTAACACACTTAAAGAACCAAAAATCAAATATCTTTGTAGCATTATTTAAATAAGAAAGCACAATGAGCTTTTATAAAAATGATACATATATTTTTTATGGGGGTTAAGTTCCAAGAGCGCCTGCTATAGAGAAAAAACACACTGTTGTGTTTTGGTAAAACAAATGCCTAAAAATGCCTATTTTTATAGCACAAACCCTAAATATGCCCCAAAATATACTCCCAAAACACTTTAATTTTATTTCAAACTCAGTTTAATGCATTATCCTTAAAGAAAATATAAAGGTAAACGCATATTCACCTCTTTTAATTTAATTTACGGTAATAAAAATACACATCTTTAAGAAGGTCAGAACGATAAACAAGAGAAACACTGAGACGATCCACAGGGAAGATTCTGGTCTGAAGCTGCCACAGATGCTACAAACAGCAGCAGCATGGGGAAAAAAAGAATCAGACAAACTTCATTGATCACGGAGGAAATTGCACAAACACGAGTTGCTAGCATTAGGAGTGTGCGGGGAGCCAAAACAAAAACTCATTCACAAAAGAAACGTGGAAAAAACTCTACCTGTTTACACAGGGCACAGTTTACACAGGGCACAGTTTACCAATACTAAATAAACTGAGATAACTGTTGAAAATAGGGAGAAAATAGTTTAAAACTCTAAAATACAAAGACAAGAAATTTATGTATATA
>JBBJLR010000160.1:2954200-2970928 GCA_037577145.1 Brachypetersius gabonensis
CTCTCTCTCTCTCTCTCTCTCTCTCTCTCTCTCTCTCTCTCTCTCTCTCTCTCTCTCTCTCTCTCTCTCTCTCTAGGGTGAAAAAGCTGAAGGAGACTCTGGTGGCGGTGCAGCAGCTGGATAAGAATATGAGCAGTCTGCGCTCGTGGTTGGCTCACATTGAGACAGAACTGTCGCGGCCCATAGTGTACGAGACGTGCGACACAAATGAGATCCAGAAGAAGCTCAACCAGCAGCAGGTAATGTGTGCACACACAGCCACATGTAGATCATTAGTCCCCATGTGCACCGAATTTACATTCTAATGAGGACAGTCTGATCAGCTGGACAGTACTGCTCTTCAAAGACATTGTTTACACACACACTTCTTTGCACAGTTAGACTGCCATGTCCGCAGAACGGAAGCTCTGTGTGTGTGTGTAGTTTCACGCTAAATGCAGGTGTGCTGGTGTATGGCGGATGGGTGAGATAAGGATAAGAGTATGCAGGAGTATGTAGGTCAGTGGATTCACAAGGCTGTTTTTATTTAGTCTGCAGCACCACTGCGAGTTTTCCTCTCCATCTCATATCACACACATCTCTCTCTCTCTCTCTCTCTCTCGCACTCGCACTCGCACTCACACACACACACACACACACCCTACTAAAAATGTGTCCTAAATGCCTGTTGCTGGTACATTAATCCATTAAAATACACCCTATATTATATTACTCATACAAGATGTATGTCAACCAAGGTACTGCGCAACTGTTCTGTCCTAAATGCAACAATCAGTAGTTCAGTAAGAGAGCAGTATGTGATTATTACCATCAATTTGATTGTTATAACTCCATTAATGTTATTTATTTTTCAGTGTTGTTAATACTGTGAATATTTAAAATAATCCTCCTTTTTACTTTTTTACTTTTGACTGGTAGCCCTTACGTATATGAGCACTTGGTAGTGTTTACAATTATCATTATTATTATTATTATTATTATTATTATTATCACGGTAATTCATTAGCATGGGTTAACACTTCAGAAACTGTTGTTAGTATTGACCGTGTATCACTGAAAAAGACTGAGTTAACGTCTGTGTTCCCCTGCAGGATTTGCAGAGGGACATCGAGAAGCACAGCACAGGCGTGGCGTCTGTGCTGAACCTGTGTGAGGTTCTGCTGCACGACTGTGATGCCTGCGCCACAGAGACAGAGTGTGACTCCATACAGCAGGCCACACGCAGCCTGGACCGCCGCTGGAGGAACATCTGCGCTGTGGCCATGGAGCGGAGGCTCAAGTGAGTGGATCACGCGACTACCCAATGTAAAAGCATAATAACACATTTTCATGTATTTTTTTTTTTTTTTATTTTAATACATTTCTTGAATGTGTGTGAAGGATCGAGGAGACATGGAGACTGTGGCAGAAGTTCCTGGATGATTATTCACGCTTCGAGGACTGGCTGAAAGCTTCTGAGAGGACGGCAGCTCTGCCCAACTCTTCTGGAGTTCTGTACACCGTCGCCAAAGAGGAGCTAAAAAAGTTTGAGGTAAAAAAAAAAAAAAAGACGGAAAGAAATAAAACAGTGTGTGTTTGTCTAAAATGGTCACATGGAGATGTTGATACCTGACTCCTGAGATTAAATTTGGAACATCTGCAGCAACAAGATCAAATACAAACTGAATTTTCTTCCCTGGGATAATGACTACAAATCACAAACCTTAGACAATAACAATTAGCCCCAAAACCTTTGTCTTACATCCATTTTACCAGCGTACCAGATGTATACACATACATATATATAAAGGCTACGGAAAATTAATCAAGTTCTAGGTATGAGTAGTTTGTCAAAATACTCCTGTGCAAATTACACCTGCACATTTCTTTATAAAAGATCTGAATTTTATAATTAAAAATCAGAAGGTCTGTAGAGTGAGCGAGTGCTTCTGCAGAGCGGAGATCAAGTAACAGCCTCCAGACAGACTCTCCTGCTCAGTATCAAGTAACAGCCATTTGCACGTTCAGCTCTGAGTCTGGGGGGTCAGTCCTGAATGTGCCTCAATGCAGAGCCCACCACAACACATTCTTCACTCATGTTTGACTCACTCAGTTTCATCCATGGTGCACTTGTCAATACAACAATGTGTTTGGTGAAATAAAATATTTTACAGTAGTTTTAGTTCTGGTCCCAGAATCCTAATACAATCAAACTGTGCAATCTGCTAAATTGCTTCAGGTGTGTTTGTGTTCACATGTCTATTCTGGACTGGAACCAAACACCTCTGTTTTACAGCATTAACACACAAATGAGGGATTGCATACATTTCTGCAAAACACACCAAAATCAAGGTTACTTTGTCATCAGCAGCTGTGAACACATTTAAAGATGTTTTTCCATAGAGCAACATTCGACAAAGTGTATATTAGGACAGAAACATTACAAACACCCCAGTAAATAGACACCACAGTAATGTATAGTAATGTAATCTAACAGACCATTATGTAAACCTTCCAACGAGACTAACATCATGGGACTGCATTTGAAAGGTTGTGCAGTGTGGACTGTAGTGTGATTGTGTTGGTGTGTCTTCTCACAGGCGTTCCAGAGGCAGGTGCAGGAGTGTTTGACCCAGTTGGAGCTGATCAATAAACAGTACCGGCGGCTGGCCCGGGAGAACCGCACAGACTCCTCCTGCCGGCTCCGCCAAATGGTGCACGACGGGAACCGACGCTGGGACACCCTGCAGAGGAGGGTCGCCGCCATCCTGCGTAGACTGAAGGTAACCAGAAACCATTAATGTGCAAAATTTCACCTTTACTGGACCTCCTTAGAATCAGAATCAGAAAACCTTACTGAGCCCAGAAGAAATTGCTTGTAATACAGACACACAGAATCACAGTTTAAATAAATCCAATAAAAACTCAATATGAAATACACTATGGTGGGTATGACTACTATAGATAACTAACTTACAGTTAAGTGAATTACTAATAACACAAATGCTGTGTAAGAGTATGCTTTTTCATACTACTGACATTCAAGTAGTGACATAGTTCACATGTTTTTTTAATACAGTGCAAATATAAGTACAGTCAATGACTAAGCTCTCTGTAATAATGTGACTCATTAACTTGCTCCCCTGCAGCACTTCATCAGCCAGCGTGAGGAGTTTGAGACAGCCAGAGACAGTATTCTGGTGTGGCTGACTGAGATGGATCTCCAGCTTACCAACATAGAGCACTTCTCAGAGTGTGACATTCAGGCCAAGATCAAACAGCTGAAGGTGAGGGTGGTGTTTGTGTGAAACAGGCTCATGTAGACACAAAATGCAGTCATTAAAAAATCGAAAAGCTGACAGAATTAAGTATCAGTCATGAATGTGTATTCATTCAAATATCAACTGCCCTAGATGTTGCCTTGTCCTGTTGTTTTGTTGCTCTTGTGCTTTTCTTGCTCTCTTTGCACTCTGTGTGGTCCTGTTCTGCACTCACGTAGTCTTGTGGTGTTTCTGTTTTTGTTCTTTGTGTTGATTCATGATCCTGGAGGAACGTTGTGTGGTTTCACTGTGTGCTGTGTGAAATTTCTGTATGCCTCCTTGACTTGACTGACTTCATGTTAATGACCAGGCCCAGAACTGCTCCTCCTTCATACATTCGTTAAATCTGTTCCATTTCTGCCTCCATTTTCCTGTGATATGTTTTGTTAAATGTCAAAAAGCATCCAGACAGCCCTTCTAATTAGTGCCAACTCCAGTAATACTCTTTTGGCTGACTGCAGTCAAGTCCTCACAGCAATGTTCCAACATTTAGTATAAAGCCTTTCTAAATGTTTATACCCATGATTTCAGCACTGAATGAGAAAGTGTCAGTGTCTACAAACATTTGGACCTTCTGGTCCTAGAGACTCTTTTTGTACTAATAGCGTGTTTCGAAGGTGGTCTGAGCTCTCTTTTTGTATTTCAGTTCAGTGCAGGCAAAGCTACAACATACTTGTGGTTGTTGTAAGTTTTTGAGTGCAGCATGTGATTGAGTGTGTGTTTTGGTGTGTCCCAGGCATTCCAGCAGGAGATAGAGCTGAACACTGGGAAGATTGGGAGTGTGTTCAGTCAGGGTGAGGCTCTAATGGAAAAGAGCGAGCCTCTGGACGCCGCTGTTATCGAGGAGGAGCTGGACGAGCTGCAGAGGTACTGCAGGGAGGTGTTTGGCCGTGTGGAACGCTACTACAGAAAACTCACACGCCTACCGGTGAGACATACACACACACACACTGCATACACACAAACACTTGTATCTCACTCATAACCAGAGATAAACCCAGCAGAAATGTAGACCCCAAGGAGGAGGGTGGGTGACCACTGTCTACAGAGAACCACTGTCTACAGAGCACCACTTGCAGTTTGTCATAGTTTCAGTTTATTTGCTGAGTTTAATATTATTTGGGGATTTTACATTTTGGCAAGTGTGTTCTCTGAAGAGGATATGTACTTATTTTTTACCAAAACAATCTGACCAGGGGCACCCCAGACTTATACATAGTGCCCATATATAGTGCCCATCAGTCTGTAGACATCTAGCAGTTCAATGGTTTTAATGAATGGGCATTTTCTATGCCAGCTTACAAATGTAAACATACACACACACACACACACACACACACACACACACACACACACACACACACACACACAAAACATTATGTGAAAATAAGTTTCTTCAGTTTTACAATTTAGCAAAGTTTCCTATTTAATGCGTTAACATTTGCAATCTGACAAAGAAAATGCTCATATATTAAAAACTGCTAGGTGTCTGTATATATATCTGTGTGTGTAGTTTTTTACTTTTGTTTCTTTGTTTTTTGTACATATCTTAACTCTCTGTGTATAAAGTTGTTTTTTTTTTCAAAATCATGTAAGAAAAGTAAAACATAGGCAGAGTGTCTTTAACCTGACACACAGTTTACCTGTGGTATGCTCATAACTCTTCTCATCGTTCTCAGCTTGCTGATGATGAGTGTGATGGCTCAGATCGGGAGTTTGACATGGAGGGCTCCGGAGACTTCTCTGACCTCCAGTGGGAGGAGAGCAACTCTTTGCCCTGCACCAGCAGCAGGCTGCCCTCGATTCCCACAGCGCCCCCTCGTGTTAACGGCTCAGGCCGGGATACCCCTGCTAGTGTGGACTCCATCCCCCTCGAGTGGGACCATGACTACGACCTCGAGCCCATGGGTCTTCCCATCTCATCAGAAAAGAGCTTGAGAGATGGAGAGGAGGATGAAGAAATTCTATGCACTGCTGCTGGAGCTCTCACGGGTGTGTATGTGTGTGTGTGTGTGCGTGCGTGCGTGCGTGTGTGTGTAAATACAGGTGTGGTAAAAGTGAAGGGTGTGTGTGTCCTATGCAATTTAGTTTAATATGCAGTGTAATGTAAACACCACATAATTTGTCTTCAGCAGGTCTTTTCAATAAACTGTTGGTGTGTTCTGTTGTATATCTTTCTTTCGACAGATGTAGTGATTCCTGAGAGCCCCGAGGCTTATATAAAACTGACAGAAAACACACTGAGGTCTTCCTCTGGTAGGCAACTAGTTTGGGCATGCTTAATTAATGTTACTCACCACAGCATGCCGGGGTTCCCTGCCAATTATCACATCCCACAGTCTGTAACACCCAGTCCAGACGCAAATGTTAATTTGCTAATTCACTGTCAATTTTTTCTTCACATGGACTACAGGCTTTTTTTCAGTTCTTAAGAATGCCATCAGTAGTTGGAATGACATGCATGCCGCATTTGCAGTAACATGGGGGCCATTACATGAAATATGTA
Source organism: Brachypetersius gabonensis (assembly GCA_037577145.1). Taxonomy (NCBI): domain Eukaryota; kingdom Metazoa; phylum Chordata; class Actinopteri; order Characiformes; family Alestidae; genus Brachypetersius; species Brachypetersius gabonensis. The sequence goes on from JBBJLR010000160.1 coordinate 2,960,006, forward strand.
TCAGTTTGTAATAATATAACTCTATACACCCTTTTTTATTGTTTTGCTCAGATTTCCTGTCAGGCATGACTCATCTATTGAGTTTGTAAACTTAATAAGCCTTTTTGTGTGGGTTACTTTTTGGAAATGCCTTCCATTTTATCAAATGTTGAATGTTTTGTGCTGATGATTGGAATCACTTTTTTATGCTTTTTTTAAATGTTTTTTTTTGTAACTTTTAAAACTGCTTCAGTTATTATGCAATGATTTTACAACTTCCCACATTGCTTTTAATTTGTTGGAAGGTGTAAAAAAGACGCATCCAGGCTGAAGAACCGAGCTGTATAACTGTTGTAGAACACTGAGTGTTATAGTTACATGTATTATTCAGAATGCCTCAACCAGATAATGAGAGATCAGATAATGTATCAAGAAACTGGACTCAACATATAACTACAGTGTATTATTTAACATTTATAAACTGTTTCCAAACACTTAAAATATTGAATAAAATGTCTCAAAATGCCATGTGGTGTAACGCTTAAAGTGTGTTTACACTGTGATTGTTATTAATGATTAAAATTAGAGAACACATTGCTAGAAAAAGTGATTCCACTGAATCTGATCATTACTGAAAAACTATTGACAAGCACTCATGACACAGAAGGTGTCATCTGAGCCAGATCCAGTAAAACTGGAAGTAGGAACAAGCTTCTTTCTGTATTTTCAGCCTGTACTTACAAACTCCTTCTTACAGGTGAAACTGCTCGTAGTTTACTGGACTGCCACAGTCACAACAGCTCATACATGGGTTATGTAAGTAGAGCTCCTACTGTAATAATTCAAGGGTAATAGACTAAAATGTGTAGTCTAGATCAAACAGATTTGATTGAAATAGATGTACAGTTCAATGTTTGGAGTGTTGTGATAATGCCCAGTACTGCAGTGTATTTTTCATGTATGTTGTACTGATGTGTAGTCGCGGTTGATGGGAGACTGTCGGGGCAGTATTGACGCTGTGAAGAGAGCAGAAGGAGAGCTGGAGGAGGATGAGGACGACCTGTCAGGACTCATCAACCCTGAACACATAGAAACACAAAACACAGGTTAGAGTCTACAACACTTCTGTACTCAACACAGAGACAAAACACAGGTTAGAGTCACTACACGTTAGGACCTACTACACATTTATGTACAACACAGAGACACAAAGCACAGGTTAAGCAACACATTTGAAACACAGGTTAGAGTCCACTACACATCTATTCTTAGTGCAAAACCACAGGTTAAACAACACAGACAAGTGAAGCACAGCCCGAGTCTACTACACTATTATACTCAGCACAGAGACACAGCACACAGTTTAGAGTCTGCTATTCATCTATTCTCAATGTGTGGGACCAAATAAAAGCTAAAACTCAGTGAGGCAAAACACAGGAAAGAGTCTACTACATCTGTATACAACACAGAGACACAAAACACAGGCTAATCAACAGAGAGAGGCAAAACACAGATTTAACAACACAGAGACAAAACACAGGCTAGAACCTACTACAGTAAACCCCCAGTTTTACGCGGATCAGGACTCGCGGATCCAGCCACATGCGGATTTTTTTTGAGAACGGAAGTGATCGTTTTACGCGGAAATCTCCAGAACATCGCGGAAACTGCTTCCATATTCTCTCTTTTTCGCGGCAATATATTTTTTTCTAATTTTAGTTCTAAATTATTACAAATATATAAGTTACTAAAAACATAAACAGTAATTCAAATATAAATTCTACCACGCACCGTCTCTCTCTCTCTCTTTCTCTCTGTATTAAACTGAGTTGTAAATGAAATTAAAGTGTTCTGGGAGCACATTTGGGGGCATATTTAGAGTTCACACTATTAAAATAGGCATTTTAAGGCATTTTTTGACCAAAACACAACAACGCGGTTATTCATTATATGCAGGTGCTCATGTAACGTAACCCCCGCGAATAACGAGGGTTTACTGTATATGTCTATACTCAACACAGCAACACAAAACATGTGCTTACTAACAGACACAACACTACATCTATACTAAACACAGACACAAAACACAGGCCAAACAACACAGAGGCCATTTATTGTGTATGGCACTGGCAATGTGTCAACCAACATGATGGATGGTGATGATTAGTTTGGACTTTTCTGTAAATCCTTTGAACAACATGCAGAACTATCCGAAGTAAATGCGCTGTAAGGATCTTTGATTCCATTATGACCTAAAGAGACGGTCTCAAATTGATATATGCCCTTCCCTGCAGGAGTGATCGAGCGCTGGGAGCTGATTCAGGCCCAGTCCAACTCAGAGCAAAGTCTGAGAGAAGACCTGTTGCTGTGGCAACAACTCACCTCTGACCTAGAGGCTATGGAGGCATGGCTTAACCAGACAGAGGAGGAGCTGGCAGAGCTGAGGGGGAGAAACTTAAGTGCAGATATACACACCATTGAGCAGAGAATCAGAAAACTGAAGGTATGTATACGTGTGTGTATGTCTGTATCAAAGTCTAAGTAAACCTTGTCATCTCAGCTATACTCACAAAAAGACACATAGAATACACATATACAAATAAAGTATAAATATAAATTGAAAACTAGAAAGCACAACATGCAAAAGTCATGTATAGAAGAAAAAGAATACCGGAATGTAACTGTGTGCTTTGATCAGCAGCAGTTCAATATAAATATACTGTCAATCTATTAAGTACAATCTTATTAAATCTAACTCAAGTACAATACAGTATTCCAGTACAGTATATATGAGTGCGAGTTATACATGTATGCATGTTGTGATTCACCTTACAGTTAATGCTTACTGTAGACACTTTACAGTATGTGTGCACTGCAGAGCATGTTTGTAATATGATACACAGTTCCATGCCTCTCTGTGTATCCGCCTGCTGGTAGGAGAGGAGGTGCCTGGCACTGATGTCAGCTTCCCAGAAATAAACTAGTCTGAAAGCAAAACTGACCTACTTAGTTTGTGAGGGTCACCAGGGTTATCTCATATGCAAAGACCCTCTGTTTCAATTCAGCTTAATACTATAGGAACATAAAAACAAAAGAACAAAGACATCGGTGATTAAATAAATGTCTTGTTTTTTTTCGTATAGACAAGCACACAATTCATGATACTAGTATGATACCAGTAACTATACAAACTAGACTATGAGCAGGTTAGGGAAATCAATAATTTGCAATATTGTGGAGAGTTATTGATGTACAGTAATGCTTAGTATATCTAGGGCACTTTCCATTTACACGGGAACAAAGCCATAAATCCTTTTCACACTGAGAGATGAAAAAGAACAACCAAAAAACAAAAGACATGCTCTGGAAATGTACATATTGACTGCAAAGCACTCTTTCACATCAGAGCTCATAGTTGATCATTGTTGGTCATTGTTGGTTTCACTGAGTCTAAGCTGATTCACACACACGGTGAGTCAGTGACCTTGTTCAGAACCGTGTGAGGAGGCTGAAGTCGGCTTCCTACTGTAGAGCAGTCAAAATGTACCTGGATCATTGAGCTAGTTAATAAAAAACTATCTTCAGTTTTGTAGCTGTCTTTGAAAAATGATAACTTTATCACTCCACAGTGCATCTTTTTTCTCCTTCTTGTGTTCTTTGCAAATGTATAAGTACATGCACTGGAAAAGACCTTTTTGTTTGATAAACCACTTGTTTTCTATCTAAAAAATGGTGTTACAGTTTGTTTATTCAGATTTATACTACATTTATTTTTGTGTTTTTCTTGTTATTGCATCAAGTCAAATTCCTCTTTTTTTTTTTCTGAAAACGCGTCATCATGACTAAACGTTAAACCAATATTAAGAATATTGAGGAAATACTGTGTCTGATTGTATTTCCCCATGTAGCCACTCGCTGACACACTCACTAGATGACTCACTGGTGTATGTCTGTGTGTGTGTAAATGATTACAGGACTGGAATGTTAGATAATGGATTAGAGCTTAAATGCTAATGTTTACAAAATGAAAGATCAGTAAGTTCTTATTCATTATTCTTTTTTTTTACCAGGAGCTGCAGAAAGCAGTAGATGCCCAGAAATCCAAAGTCCTGTCCATCAACTTGAGCAGCGTTAGGCTGCTCAATTCGGACTCCGAGGAGAGCCAGGAGCTTAGAGAGAGGCTGAAGGAGATGAACTCGCGCTGGGATTGCCTGGGCAAGGCTCTGCAGCAGTGGAGAGGAACGCTTCAGGAGGCGCTTATGCAGTGCCAGGTGTGTCAGTCAAAAGACATAAGTAAAAATTAAACAAATAATCTTAAAGTAAATACCTTAAAGGAAAAGTAACTTCTACCTTCTTAAAATATTGCACATTTTTTGGAAAAATGAACTTTGTTGTGAGATGAAACCACATGCACATTTCTCAGAAAATACACTTGCCATCAAAACACAGCCCAAACAGTAGATTTCAGTATAAATTAAAGAAAAATCTCACCTTGTGTTTTGGACCAAAATTGCAAAAATTGGTAAGGCTAGTCTTACCTTCATGAGCATTTTTGGACTGTCTTCAGAATTCCTTATTTTCCTAGCCAACATGTGTGAATCCCATAGAAAGTGTGTCCATGCAAGGTTTTTCCTTAACTCAAGAGTTTACTGTCACTACACCATGCAAATTGGCACTCCCTGCTTTACACACCATGCTTATTCCTGCAGGACTTCCATGAGCTGAGTCACGGCCTTCTACTCTGGCTGGAGAACATTGACCGCAGAAGGAATGAAATCATTCCCATCTCAGCGGGACTGGACCGTCACACACTCCGAGCCCATTACAGAGCATTACAGGTACCACTTTCGAATTCAGTGGCTCGAAACAATTCACTTTTCTTTACAACTCATCATGTAAACTCAGTGAAAGCTCAGTGCAAGTGAATCCAATTACAGCGGCACCTTAGTTTACCCAGTTCACCCAGGACAGGCAGGTTGAGTTTAAAGCAATATGTTTCTTATGTCATACTGTAAATTTCCTACTTGTGGGACTAATAGTCTTATGTCAAGTAGGCTTTTATTGTCTTTTCAACCATATACGAACAGTACACAGTGAAATGAAACTATGTACCTCCAGGACCACAGAGCAATAGACGAACAGAAACTGAACATCACAAGACCACAAGTGCAGACAAAAAAAAAACACATCTAATCAACCAGACCAGACAAAATGACATCATTTAGTGCAGTCGACAATAGCTACAGTACTACTCTAATAGATACAGTATTATGGCAGATACTGTACATACTACTGAGCTCTCATTTACCGGTAACTTAACGTTTCCTGCACCTGCCTGTCTGCAGCAAATCCAGCTGGAGCTGAAGGATTCTGAGCAGAGGGTGAACGTCCTGCAGGAGCTCTCAGTGCAGCTGCTGGTTCAGGCTCAGGGAAGCGAGTGCCTGGAGGCCCAGGAGAGGGTGCATGTCATCGGGAACCGTCTCCGTCTGCTCCTCAAGGCGGTCGCCTCTGACCTGCAGATGCTGAAGAAGGAACTCCAGGTCACTGGAGATGCACAGGTCAGTCTTTTCAGGACATTTACCTGTAGTGGTGACTTGCTTTCCCAGTAAATACCTTATTTCACAAGATACCTGAAGCCCTAAGTGAAGCCTGTCCAACAGAAGAGTTGTTCCATATACTGATATGGAATTTTTGAGCAAAAACAAAACCTGATAATAAATAGCAACTGATAATAGTTCACACTATAATCTGGACATGACATGTAGCAAGATAGGATGAAATGTAAAAGTATGGGCACGGATTTGATTTTACATCAATTGCACATAATAATACACAATAACACAGTCCCTGGGAATATTACTCTGCTACATCAGCAGTTCAGTTAATGGCCAGTAATTACAAAGTCCTGGATTGTAAACCAGATTTGATGTCTTGAATTAAGGATCCAGTGTCACAAATATAATTTATAATATACTGATTTATTAAATAATGTAATATTTTAATTGTATTTTTATGTTGTTTGCATTGAGATAAAGGCAAGATCTTGAGGCTGTACATTACACAGACCCTGCTGTATTCATTGAGCACTTTCCACACATGGAAATTCTTAATCTAAACGTGATCAAACCTCTCTGCTTCTCAGAACCTGTCCGTCTGGTCTGCTGCCGATGATGTTGATACATCTGGATCTGCCAGTCCTGTGTCTGTGGTCAACGTGCCTGTTCACCATCATTCGGTAATGAACCTCTTCTCCGTTTAAACTGACTGGTTGTGGCATGCAGTATCCATCCGCAGCCTGCTGTGGGCACTGTGCAGCTAGAGTGGAGTTTATTTGACATTTTTGACCAGGATCTTACCTGAGAAATGTAGTTTCTCATGCGTGTGCAGTGTATATGAGAATAAATGAATTATATGAATTAAATCTTAGAAAGGTTACAGTCTGCACCGCTTACAGAGCATGATAGTTTTGTTTTTGTTTGTCCCTGAGAAATACTTTGGTTTGCATTGACCTTTTTGTTTGTGACCATCACAAGATGATCACTTAAATTGGGAAACGTACAAGAAATACTGGCTTTCCACCTCAGACGCGGTGATCTTAATATAAACCTGCATTCCTTGCAGGAAAGGGTGTCTGCGCTGGAAAGCCAGGTTTCTTGCTTTCTGCGAAATCCTTTTTGTCATCCTGCCCGAATTATTTTGCTGCTGCCTTTTGCTTTCATTGTTATCAATGATTGATGGCCTGGCTATATGTCTCTGCTTGTGACCACAAGCTTTGTCTTTATTTGCTTGGACTGAAACATTCTTTCTTTGTTTTACCCCTCCCTCCCTTTTGCTCATTGCACAACAGCTACGGGGCAAATGTATTGTGTCTGAAGCAGGATCCTCAGCCAGCCTCCCGCACCTCAGGTACCTCTCTACTGGACTCTAGATGGGTGGTGGGGGGATGATGGACTGATGTTGGGATGCTAGAGCTATAAACACTGATGGAGACCTTCACACTTTCAGTGTAATTTTCTTTACACTGGGAGCCAGGAAGGGGCCCTTTCTGTGTAAAAGGAGTTTTATGGTTCTTTATTGTTCATTGTTTATTGTTATTGTTCAGATCCCTGGATTCGGTGTGTTAATGCAGCAAAACCCTTAAGCAGGTGCTGCCCTCTGGTGACAGAGGCCTTTTTAGTTCCATCAACTCTCTATCCTAGAACCCTCAAGATTGTATTGAAATGGATAGCTCACTTTTCAGTGTTCAATTTGTGTTGTAATTTGACATTCTGCTGCTTTCATTGTTTTCGCAGCTTGGCACAATGCTTTCAGTCATCCTTTATTTCTCTTTGCACAAGGAAAAAAATTACCAAAAATCCCTCATTATATACAATCAGAAACTGTATGCAGTCTGCATTTACAAAACTGTGCCTTTAAATCACTTTAGAAAGGAATAGGTAGCCTCATATTGACCACCTGATCTCTGAGTTGTATGCAAAAGTTTGGGTGCATGTCAAATTATTTATACATGAAATTAAGTACACATCCTCTACAGAGAATACATTTTAATGTACATGTACTGTGCTGGATTTAACACACTCGGCAACATATTAAAAATATGTCCTGTACAAAGCTCAACAAGTACATTAAAGCTACCCAATTCAAAGTGCAGCAAAATCAATGCAACAAACGTAATTTGACCAAACTTTTGCAAATGACTGTAATTGGGTTAAAAGTGCAATATATCCAGGAATTACTGATGTATGTAATTACTCAAGAATTACTTACATGGAAACATTACTGTGAAAGTTAACTTCTGATATATTAGACACTGTAATGAAATAATGCAGAGTCCCCTGGCCTCCCGGCAGCAGTCTGAAAGCAGAGGAACATGGTGTTCTTTTCACTGATGCTTTAACTCTGGGTGAGAGGATTGTTAGCGTTCCACAGTCTGGCTGGAACCAGCCATGACATTGAACCCTCACATAGTGGACACAGTGCAGCCCCCACATCTGCCTCGCCTCAGAGCGAAATTAGACCAGAGTCTTAGATGAAAAAAGACAGAACTGATGTTTGGTAAACCACACTTTAGTTCCCCACTAGTAACTAACTTGCATATCAGTTTCTGAATAACAGGGCTTAAGGTTTAGTAAGTGAATAGTAAACTAAGAGTTTAAGGACTTAGACTCTTAGGGGTTGTGTTAGTTTGGTCTTGTCTGTGGTCTGATAACGGTTGTGTGTTTTTATTTACTCAGGTCACCAGGGGGTTCTGCCTGCGCTTCCTCTCGCTCTGGTTCGGCCGGGCCTCGCGATGGCGCTGCTGCCAGGCGCTGCCAGCCCTTCCTGCTGCGAGTGCTCCGGGCCGCTCTGCCCCTTCAGCTCCTGCTGCTGCTCATTGTGGGCCTGGCCTGTCTGGTGCCCATGACTGAGGAGGACTACAGCTGTGCCCACGCCAACAACTTTGCCCGCTCCTTCCACCCCATGCTCCGATACACCAACGGCCCTCCGCCCATATGAGCCGCCCATCACCTTCCCTCTCAGCCTTTCTTCAGGATCTAGCAAAATATTCAACTGACTACAATGACTGTTTGTTAGCCAAAGTTGATTTATTCTTGTACAGTTACATACCGCTGCTATTTTTATTTTATTACTATTATTAAATTATTAATTACAATCAAAATGTAATGATGGCCTCCTAATGGCAGGTCTGACATGTAGGAGAAAATTCAGAGGCCCAAGTATTACTTCTCTCCCATCCCTCATGAATCAGGGGACGATGAAGAGTGAATCTGATGTAAGCTACAGCACTGACTGACTGTCATTTGAAGGTACTGCACTTATTCCGTCCAAAAAATTGTCAACTGCTTTATTTTTTTTTTTCTTTCATTTTAAAGTTTTATTTAAAACAAAGCTCTATAAAACCCCACATAAAGTGATTTTTTTGGGGTAAAAATATTTGTATGGAATTAGATGTTTTATTTAATTTTTTAACTTTATTTCATGGCATGCGGTCAATGCATTATGTTTTTGAAACACGCCAATCACTGACAGTGTTGCTGGTCTATAAGAGTGTTTTACTATTACTAACTGTAGATCACTAGTTTCAAAATGTTGGGGAAAAAACATGAATAATGAAATTCAGTTCTTATTTATGTATGTACAGTTTGCTAATGCTGACAGTAAAAAAGTCTTTCCATTTAATATATACTAAATATCATCCTGAGTCTGTTTTTTTTTTCGTGTGAGACAATGAGCCATTGTGTTTAAGAACACACTTGTTTGTCTTTATATTAGGGCTCCTAAAAACAATTGGTTTTTGCCCAGTTTCATTAATTCCTTTTGGTGACAGGGTTATGAATTAATCTGTGTAGATTATACAAATGAGCGATCCCCAGAGGAACACCATGTGTTGGAGCTGATGAAGGCAGTGCACTCATTCAGAGACAACTTACCTTTGAGTGAGTGAGTGAATGAATTTACATGATGGGGAAGAGTAGATCAATGCTGCAACCATTAAAGCCAGAAAATGAAACAAAATGAATACTTAGAATTCATTTCGAGAACACAACACTGAGGGGAATATATAGGACAACATTACAAGCAGTTTGAGTTCACATTTGTCAGCTGGTACATCAATGAGAATAAAGCAAGCACTGTGACATTGCAATAAAAGTAGCACATTGTCCCATAAAGTTATTAGCTTTCTCTGTGAATCTTGATTGCTCTAAATCTGAACAAGAGTGAATTTGCTCCTTTTCTCTATCTGAGCCACAAAAAAAATCTGAATTATTGATATTTGTAGGACTGCAGCTTCAAGCAGCTGCATTTTTTTTCCCACTGTACAGTTTTTTAATATATATTCAACCTGCAGATGCATTTCTACATTCTGTGAGTCCAGTAGGACCATCACAGTCATGCCACAGAAGATATGAAGTTTAATTTAGCCTCCACTCATCTCTTTGGCTGTTGGGGGAGCACATAACCATAGCAAATGTTTCCACATTGCGAGGAGATGAAGAATGCCCTAGTAGGACATCTGGACTGATCTACTTCCAGCCTGACTCACCAGCTGAAAGGCTTGGAGGACACAAACATCTCAGCACTGATGCCATTGACCTGATAATTTTTTTAAACAGTCCAGACCTAAAAGATGCCATCTTGACCATATGGTGTTCTCAGTATGTGGAGCTGAATCCCCCAGAGCCAGATCCACAGTCATGGATTCAGGGTCCATGGCTTCGATCGAAGCGTGTTGGATTTGGCAGTAAAACCCCACGCAGTGTGGTGAGGCTGCTGCTGCTGCTGCTGCTGTTGCTGCGCGTGGTGGAAGGGGGCGCCCTCTCGTCCAGTACTCTGTTACGTGGCTCGTTATGGGACGGGATGTGTTGTGCATCCAGCATCTCCAGCAGCAGATCATACAGTGGAACTTTGTTCTTGCACTTCACGTTGTACAAGTGCTCTATCCCTTTGTTGCTTCATGGGGGCACATAGATACAAACATGTCAACTGGTGAAACTTAAAAATATTCAGTGAAAGACCTGGTGTACACGTGTGGAAAAGAAAATAAACGCTTTCTCTTTTTGCTTTCAAAGGACAATTCAAGCAGTTTTTTCTTAAATGAGTTTTTTTTTCCTTAAGTCACGCATACACACACTGACAAGACACTTCATTAGGACCACCCACCTGATATCTTCACTCACTCACTGCCTGTATCTCTGCATCATTGGGTAAGTCTTATTTGGATCATTCTCAGAACATCAATGGCACAACAGCAATGCTGCTGCACTTACTGTCCTCTATTTTTGGCTGTTGAGCTATTCTCAGTCCAGAAGTGACATTGAGGTGTTAAAACTCCAGCAGTACTGCAGTATCTGATCCACTCTGCGTAGCGCGCACACGCACACACACACACACACACACACACACACACACACACACACACACACACACACACACACACACACA
>JBBJLR010000160.1:2980614-3000877 GCA_037577145.1 Brachypetersius gabonensis
CACCTTTTGAATGGAATTACTGAAATAAATCAACTTTGTCATGATATTCTAATTTTATGACCAGCACCTGTATATATAAGAGACCGCATGATTATTTTCTGGTTTTTGCTTTTATAATGTGTGGGAGTGTGTCTGTCTAAAATGTGCATGTCACTATTGTTTTATACACTATTGCCAAATGCCAAATTTTCAAAATCAGAAAATGTAAAAATACATATAAATAATTTATTATACACGGGAAACTACACTCATATTTTACAATTGCAACAGTTAAAACAGTGATGTTAAGAGCAGTGTGTGTGTGTGTGTGTGTGTGACTCTGTCTGACTCCCTCAGAAATGAATCAGGAGTGAAGGTGCTGGAATACAGACCATAGAAAAATGGTCTGTAAATGGGAAAGTGGTCTCATATATACAAACAGCAGAATGACTAGGAGGTCTATTACAGAGCTCCCTGGAAGGGCTGGAACAGCTGGGAGGGATGAAGAGTAGCAGACAAGAAAACCAGAGAAATCACGGTCAAGGCCAGTTCTACATCACTCGACCATGCAGCAACACCATAATAATATCAGAAGGGGAGTAAAGAAAAGGGAAAATAAATGTGCTAGAAAGCCTTTGAAGGAAAAAACACAGAGGAATCACTTTTTTGTTCCCCTAAATACCCTTTCAAGGCATAGTTCTTTAGAGCTTTTTCTTTAGAGCTGATTCTTTAGGAAATCAAAAGTGGTTTTGGAATGGTATTGCCTAAAGCTTTTAAAAAGAGAAGTACTTATTACTTTAAAATTTTTCAATATATAGAAGTCTTGGGCACCTATGAAAATTGTTTGAAGCCATTAATATCAGCAGTACTTTTCTTTCTGAAAGCAAAAATACAAGTTAACATTAGAATAAATGCAAACAAACAAGAAAGCTGCAAAAAGCACTTGCTTTTTTTTCTAGAATCAAGTGGATGTTTTGTGAGGTTAGTAATAAAAAGGGCCAAACCAGGTCTTTGATGGTAGCTACTAATCCTGAGCTTGGAAATGGGCTCTGGAAATGGTTAAGTGAACACTGTGCTATGCATGGAGTCACTATATACTGTAATAATATTACTTGTATTTATTGTAATATTGGCGTTTTAACACTAACCTAACAGCTTTTAAGTGTAATTGTCTGAGACTTTTGCACAGTTCTGTATTTACTGTATCCAACTTGGGAGAAATTCTTAGGTCCCTGTCTGTATCAGAAGCACCTTTATATCCTCTGTGAATCATACCATCCTCTGTATCATTAGCCTCCATAGACAAGAGTAATAAGTGGCAGTGACAAAAAGGGTTTGTTATTCTGTTATTTATGGGGCAGGAACTTTTACAGAACTTCAGTTTAGTTCAACATAGCCATGAGTGTCAAGTTCTTGTAGTATGAGTGAAATCTGAAAGCTTTGTTTACAGACCACATGATGAGTTTAAGTGTGTTACACAAAAGGTGGGATCTGTATTGGTGGCTACTATGAGGGTCCGTCTGCACCGAATGCACTCACTTCTGGTTTGGGCTTAATGGCAAGCACAAAACCACTGACATGCATAATGTCCTGTACACTTCACGGAGGTCTTATTTATTGCACACTGAGCGTTAAACAAAAGCTCCCAATCACAACAGTCAATTTAGGAAATACAAAAAATCTAAATATGATTTTCATCTAATTTGTAAAATCCACAAATGAACGAGATTTATTTTTCATGCATGTTTTAAAGGACTCATATATTAATCTCTTTCCTTGTCATCCACTTGTGTTGTTTGTGTGATGTTGTGTCCTTAACTGCCTTTGATGTTGTGTCCTTAACTGCCAGACTCTCTTCCCCACAAAGACTCCTAATAATTAGGTCTAATTCACCTACATTCTAATCACATGATTATAATTAATGGACATAAATACCTCAGACTTCTGCATTCAAAGTACTGTGCTTCATGCTGAGTGTTTTCAGCATCCTGTTGGATATATCTGGTTTGAATTACACTAGTCTTTTCTCGATTTTCAGGTCTGTCTTGCCCCTTTTGTTTTGTTTGCTGATTCTGTTTGCTTTTCTGGACTATTTGAATTCTACTCTTGGACTCGACTCTTTGGTTTTGACTATTCGGATTTGTTTACTTGTCACTTTGGTTTCAGAACACAGCTGTTTTTCGTATTCTGCTGATCTACAGAAAAAATATTGTTGCCTGTTTTACTCCACACTTTGTAGTTAGAACCAAATACACACCCAATACTTACTATTGCCAAACACTTACCATTCAGTAAATACAACCAATGACTGCTGCAACCTGGGATCTGTAATGGTGGCTACTACTTCTCTCTCTGTAAGGTGACCTTGGGTTTTAGAAAGGTGCCCTCAAATAAAATGTATTATTATTAGCCTAAAATGAATATTATGTCAGCTACCAGATGCAGTAGTGGGCAAGAAGCAAGGCCAACCTACCATTCCAAAGAGAGAAAGGCCAGTCATGCTCTCCTGGACTCCAGGATTTATGGTATTATAGTATTAAAGTAAGTATATGGTATAAAGTATTTTATTCAGTTTTTACATCATGTAAAATGACAACATATTAGAGTAACGATAAAAAAAGGAGGTGTAGACCATACAGGCATCTCAGCTGATTCAGCTTCACTCATATCTCGCAGGTTTGGTCACACAGTAAAACCTCTGTGTGTAAAACGAGTTGGCCCACCTTGTATACTTCTCTTGAAGAAAGCCTTGCAGCCCTCACAAGACCACACGCCATAGTGATAGCCTGAGGCGTAGTCACTGCACACGGCACAGAAGCGGGTCTCCTTCGCCAGCTCAAACACACCCGATCCTCCTGCTGAAGTGTACATCTCCTGCCTGTCCGTGGTGCTGCACAGCTCCTCTCCGCTTCCTGCCTGCTGACTGGTCAACACACTGGACCTGCAGACAGAACGACGCCAATTATAAGAGGTCTCAAGATCCAGAACTTATGAAAAAGCTGAGAGACACAATTAAATTCATTGTGAGTAAATGTCATGTATGAAAAAATACATTTAGAATCAGAAAACCTTATTGACTTTTATTGACTCTCCAATGCTTAATCTGCCTTGAGATCTGTTTTCAAATATTTATTTATTATTCACAGCTTTCCACTACTTTTTCCACTAAGTTGTAGCATCACATTGTAATAATTTTATACATGTACCTCCAACAGAAATTGGTTTTGTTTTAAAAAGTTTTTGAACAGTATGATGTATAATGTACAAAAATTATAAAAAGAATATAGCATGAGACATTTTTTATATAACCTATTAAACCTCGGTTATAAACTATTAAAAGACTTAAAAGTGTACTTACATGACCCATTCTGAGCACATCTGTAACATGTCATAGTGCGATAGTGAACAGAGTTACACGAGATTGGCCCTATTCACCTTTGACTTCTTGTTCTTGAGCAAGTAAATGTTTGTTTTAAGCTTAATTCTGTTGTCTGTCATGCTGTTGTGTAACATCTGGGAAAGATTGGACCACCATCCGGCATCCGACGTGATTAGCTCCAAGTTCTGTGACTTTTTAAATCGAGACCCTCTTCCTTTTCATAACTGACTGCATTTGCATTAAAAGCATATGGCTTTACCTATCAACTGTGCATTTATCATTAATGTTTATTAGCAGTACTTATTAGAGTTTATAAGTATTTTTTAGAAATTATTTTAATTATTAATTGAACATTTATACACACCATTAATGACAGTATGTCTTATTTACTCTGCATTAAATTTGTAACTGCAAACAAATGTGCATTTGTGAGATCCTGCTGGTGTGGGTTTCCTCTATTTCAGTGTGAAGTGATTTGTGTGCTGATAGCTCTCCCTTGTGGAGAGCACTCAGACTGACCATATCTGTACAATTTGATCTTTGTATAACATTCAAACTGTAAAGTAATACAATTGATTGACCCGATTCATACTTTTAACCAAGTAATCGATTACAATTGAGTAACCGTAACAGCCCTAGTATTATGATATTTGTCAGACTCCCTTATCCAGAGCAACTTACAGTCATTAGTTACAGGGTCAGTCCCCCTAGAGCAACCGAGGGTTATGTGTCTTGCTCAAGAAAGTGGGGTTTGAACCTGCAACCGACACGTGTCTTAGCCACTAGGCTACAACCACAACAAGAACTTCACTGCAGTAACAGTCTCTACTATTCTGGCAAAGCTTTTCACTATATGTTGGAATGCTGCTGTGAAGATTTGATTGCACAAGAACATGTGAACATAGTGAAGTCAGGCATGGATGAACGGACGATTCACTGGAGTAACTATGGTTACATCTCTCTCTCCTCCTTCAGACAGGACGTGCTACTCCCTGCAGACTTCTGTTATTTTCACATATTGTTCTTTTCTCAAGGTTTAAAAACAGAATGTACTCTAAGCTCTAACAAACTTCATGCTACTCTTCCACTCATTGCCAAGGTTTTTCATTCTCGAAAAGTGTTACTATTCAAAAGTGTTACTAATTAAAAGATAATTGATTCAAATAAAAATATACCTGATACTACATTCAACAACCTGTCTCTCCCCGTTTGCTGTTTATTTTTTAATATAATGTGAAATAACCTGTTGCCTTACATACAATGTTAATATTTCTCTTTAAACTGGAAAACGAAAATCTTGTTCCATTAATTTTAATTCAAAGCTGCAGGTTTTCTTCTGATGTATAGTTACCTCTCTGGAGATATGTGGGTTTGTCCAGACAGTGATGGTGCATTTATAGTCCATACACCAAACAATTCATAGTACAGTAAAGATACAACAAAAACACTGAAATTCTTTAAAGAATAATAAGGACACATTTTACTGAGTGAGTGAGTAAAAGTTAATTTTTACTGAGTCAGTTCATTTAGACTTGAAGACTGAAGCCAGCAAGACGAAACACAGGCCTTTCTCAGATCATACTCACACTCTGGCCATAAACACACACATGTTCTGCAGGAAGAAAGACCTCTGTTCAACATACTTGTTTGGTATAAAGGCCTAAACATAGACTATACTGGCAGGTTTCCAATGTTTCCGATGCTGCCAGTCGTATAACCTTCATCTCATCCCACTATCCTACAGGTGCAGACAGACCTTCCACTTCTCTAAATCTGCCTCTCCTACAATTTTAGTACAAATAAAGTTAAGTTAGAAGTTTAAGGTGAGTTGGAATTGAATAAAAATTTTAAGGTCATCAGTTTTATCATTTAAATGCAATTACATAAATTAATTACATTCCATAAATAGGCAATTACATTTCCATTTGCTTTATTGACAAGATTGTGTCAGCACCTTTTCCGTTTAAATAAACTAATTTTAATTTTTTTAACTGGTAATTTTCTAAACCAGTTGTTCATGAGTTTTTTTTACTGATTTCAGATCAGTAACATCAACTTTTTGAATTGTGTGTAATATTAGATTTGCTATAGACTTGCATGTGGTTTTTATTAAACCGCAATCACAAATCTAGTAACTGTTTCAATATTTTCAGTGTGAAGTCAGACAGACGCACACTGTGGCATAGATATAATGATCAGTGTCAGTCAGCTACCACTGTTTCTTAAAAAACGCTCAGTATATGAATGTTATATTATCATTATCAAGTGCGGGAAAAACTAAATACAGATTTGAAATCAGCATGAAAAACTCTACAGAACCCAATCTCTGATGATGTTGAATCTGTTGACCTGTGTAATCAAATCACACTAAAATATATTTTAAACTTGCAAACACAAATGCACTATGCATGCATGTTTAGAACCTTTTTCACACCTTTTTATGAGGCTATAAAACTACTTTTATGAGGTTTTAAAAACTACATGGCCTTTATCATCAGTGGTAACTTCTAACCAGGACACAGCATCCCCATTATTTTATAGACTTTCAATGATCTAACAAAAGGACAAAAAAGGGACATTCAAAGAGAGCAGTTCTGACCTGTAGATGGAACTCCCTGGAGCCTCCAGGTAATAGGGCACCTGTTGCTGACCTCCAGGGTGGTTCAGGTAAGGTGACAGTTGGGGGCTTGAAGGCATGAAGACCAGTGGACTGGCTGCCCCACTGGAGAGGGGCTGCAGAGTTCCCTCTGTGGGGGGCAGCTGCAGGTCCGAGGGCGGTGGGTAGAAGCCTGCGGTGGAGGGTCCGGTGCCAGGTCCCGGGGCGTGGTAGACATAAGCTCCATCCAGGAAATGAACAGTGGAGGAAATGCCCCCCTCCTCCGGATACATAGGCGAGAGTTTGTGGGGCAGCTCGAGCTCGCTGGGGTCGCTCCGATGCCACTGCCTGCTGCCACCAGCAGCCTCAGCATGCGCCTGCCCACCAGACATTACCGTGGAAACACACACACTGCCAGCATGACTTACAACACCAGCTGCTCACACACAGAGAGAGAGGGTTTTTTCCACCTCACATCCCACCCTCTCACCCCACTCCCCTCCCTCCTCCCCTTTGCTTCCGTCCTGTAGCCCCTCCCTTGCTACAGAAACACTGAATCAGTCACATTTGAGAATACAAACTTTTCTCCTTATTCGTTTTACTTCTTACAACCCAAATCATTTTTAAATGTGGTCCCTGGGCATTCCATCTATATTAGTTAACTATCTTAACTAATAAAGATTTGCACTTCTACTGCACATTCAGTTTTCTTTTATACATTGTTTTATCTCTTACTCTATTTTGTTTTATATTCTGTTTCTGTAGAGCACATTGAATGAATATGATACTGTGCTATAGAAATAAGCATGAACTTGAAAGTAAGCCTGTGTTGGAATCAAAATGAACGTACTATCATTAAAGGAATGGCTCTGCAAAAATTCAGATGTGCAATTTACCGTGTACCCCAGATATAGACAATCAGCCAAGACATGTTCGGAGTGCAAATTTTGCTTCTTTAGTGTAAAACTGGAGCTAAAACTAAGGCCAGAAGTAAATAGTCACCCAAATTGTTTTCGGTCACTGAAGCAGCTTAAAATGCAACCAGCTCATGTCAGTGTGCTTCATCACATACTGCTTCTAAACAGTGACTTATTTTAACTCTAAACTAGGTCCTATCACTTGATGATAGGTTGGGGTGGGGGATGAAACATGATATCACTGGTTAATAATATTTCTCTCTGCTCCCTGGTGTGTGGTCATATAATCAAAACTCAAAATGTAGCAGCAAAAGTTGTCAAACACAGCAGAAACCAAAAAATATAAGTGTAGTTTTAGTTTGTTTTGATTTAATAGAGTGATCTAAATCTACAAGTACTAGTAAAACTACTCTCAATTAATGAATTTCATACATTTTGAATGGAAACAGAAGGGTTAATCTAGGAAAACAAGGCCTTCAGGAACTAGACTAACGTGACAGAGGATCATCAGCCAATCATGTTTAACAGTGGGTGAGACCAATTTAGTTGGTCATGTCTTCAGGTGTTCTAGAAGTCCTAGGTACATCCTTGACTGGGTATAAGCAGTAATACAAGGTTCCAGTCAGTTTTCTGAAATGTAAAATAAAAGCATTAGCATCTTTTCTGAAAGAGTTGCTGTAAAACTGCTACTTACAAGAAAAACTACATGCAGATATCACAGTTCCAAGGTTGGAGCATGATAAAACATGCAATATAAATTTGTAAATGTAAATCTGAGCTCAGGACAGAGTTATCTCAAGTCAAAAATATTCATATTATATCAGTAAAACAGACATGAGCAAGGTGGGCAGAAGCATGACCCTCTCTTTCTAAATGCATCTCTTGGCCTTCCTTTCTAAAAAAAATAAATAAAGGAGGATGAATTAAAAGACACGGCTCATTGATATCAGAGCAGGTCATCGCAACCAGGCAAACAAGAGATGGGAGGTCATCACTTCACTCTGCTGCCAAACAGCTTTACAGGTGGTGGAACCAGTAAAGGAAAGAAAAACATGCTTAATGTGGCATTCTACCATCGGAAATGGCATTAAACTCTAAAGTCTAACAATCAACCATCAAAAGGTTCAGAGAGAGTGTATTTATATTAACTAGCAGAGATGTGCAAGAGAAAATCAGTGGAACTACCAGAAAAATTATCCCAATATTTCATTTACATACCAAACATTATTAATACAGAAAGAATAGTGGAGTGGAAACCAAGTAGGAGTTCATTCTGAAAGCCCTAACTCCTTACTGGAAAGCATGAGTAATCTGGCTTTTGCTGTAGAACTGTGGTAAAAGTACTGTCCAAAATATTAAGCCACCACTCATTTATTTTTGCTTTTCTATAATGTTGGTGCAAAAATACTATTTTATTCCTGTTAAATTGTCTTACTTTTAATCTACAGAGTAGATTAAAAGATAGAAATAGGAACAAGAAATAGGGACAGGCTGGCTAGATAAAGGTGCTCCAAACAACCAACATTCAGTGTCACCAGTGAACTGATCCACGGCCTATGAACTGTTCTTTACGACTATAAAAAAAACAAAAAATACAAGGAACTCTGGCTCTTGGAAACAAAATATGAAGAAAGAGGAGTGACTTTTGCACAGCACTATATATGTATTATATAAAACATATATACTACATATACATACACACACACACACACACATATATATATATACACATACACATACACATACACAAACACACATACTTTTATGCGGATCAACATTTGCTTTTTCAAGATTTTATCGGGGTTTTTTTTTTTTTTGCTTTTGTGGCATCTGGGCCTTGTCGGTCATGCTCCCCTGTTTTTGTGCTGATGTCATTTCACTTCAGCAGGTTTTAGGAAAACTGATGGCCGGCTGGAACTGCCTTTTATAAATGTCTATGCAAGTAAATATCAGTTTAGGCTTATGAAGGTGTGCATTTACATGAATGCTAATAATGTCGACACCAGCACCATCGGTTCCACCACAGCAATTTGATCAGGTTTCAATGTGATGACACCACAATACTGCTAACAAACATGCTAGATAAACTTTTAATCATTGACTTGGTAAGGTCACGCTAAAACCATGAACCTGGTGATTTTAAAAATGGTCATTACTAATCTCTCTGTATAGGGAAGGCACCAGTTACTGGCTGAATATAAGGTCAGAATAAGACTTTTACATACACCCTCAAAACTCTGCCCTTCTAGTGAACTCCTGCACATGGAAAGTGTTTGTGTAAGTGCAGTTATGATAATTCTTCTCCATCACTTCACAATGAGGCGGGGAAATCCCCCTCATGTGGGGCCAACGCAAACTGTAAAATGCTCACATTTCTTTAACAAAATAGACACTAATATAGCCTACATGATTCATATTCAGGCATAGTTTAAATGACCAGTTTTTGAAATGCATTATATAAGTTACATTTTGTATAAAAATGACACTTTTTTTGAGCAGATCACTCTTTAGTTTTTAGACAGCCTTAGAGTGCCTTACTCGAAACCCTTCGATTCCAGTAATAGACTTTTCTGCTTCTCTTTGTGAATTACTGTACACACCTGTTTCAAACTCCTAAAGCCCACTTCCAACTGTTTCAGTGACAACTTGACATCTACTCAGATTCTCAAATATTTGTACAAGGTCACACACTCAGGGCACAAATCCCTGGATCACATATTGTTTTTGCTGATTTTCAGTTTCCCTCTCGTTTCTACAGTTCAAGGTCCCATTCAAATTAAGGGCCGTCTGAAAAATATTTATCATAAAGGAATAAATAAATAATCACAATAATTTCATCACTACATAAAGTCAAGAAAAGTCGAGTTTGTCTCTGTTTCAGAGAGAGAGAACATCACTACTACAGTCAAGAAATTTCAGTTTATTTTCCATTTTCAGAAATGATGCCAAGTAACAACAGAGGTGGAGACAAGCTTAGTGAATAGGTTCTTTGTGCAAAACCCCTGATTTTGGAAATTTGCTCCTCATCGCAGATAACAATGATGATAATCACCCATACTGTTAAAGTGCTTGATCATATATATAAGCAACATGCTGCACTACACAAATATGCAGAAGACCAATTGAGCTTTTCCAGTGAATGGTGCAGTACCTCATGGTTCCATTATGAAAACCAGTCCAGAAACCCAGTGAGCCTAGACACATCCGCTTTTGTAACTGGACCACACAACCAAAATTACAGACACAATCAGCCTTCAAAACAAGCAACACATTGGATTCTCCTTTTTTGATAATGACCAGTCAAGTTTCCAGTCTAAACAGTACAGCTGTTAGATGTTTGCTAAGTGCTTTGGACAAAGAGCTCATCGAGGATTATCGAGGCTCCACTGCTGTATGTGAGCGGGTAGAAGGAACATGACTTATTCACTGCATAAACTTCCAACATTATATTAAAACAACAATGACAGCAACTTTGAACCTCAAGCTATTATTTCTTTAGATCAGTTCAAGATCAGTTTTTAATTCCTTTCATGAGTTTCAGATTCTGTGTATCTCAGTTCCGTTTCTTCCCACTGTGAGCTCTGAGGCTGATGTTTAGCAGATGCTGCTGTTCATGAAAATAAATGTCAAGGTTTGACCCACAAACAAATTTGTTGTTCCCATTCAAAACGGCTGTCCTGGCACCCCTGCAGCTTGGAAATGAAAATAAGTGGGATATGGCAAGAAAATCTCACACTACCTCCTGAAACAATTTCACAATGTTTAGTTTTGTGACATCTGGCAAGTTGAAACAGAGAAAAAGCCAGTATAGTCACATAAAAAAAAATAAACACATCAAAGGCCAAGTAAAATGATTTTCGTGACACCCTGCACTGCACTATACTCAAATAAAAAGGTCTAACTATTACCTTTTTGTAATGAAACCTGCAGTTGGTCCGTGTTCTACAAGTGCCAATATCTAGGTTTGCGACAAAGTGATCATGATAAATATTGGCATGCTGGAACACCACTCAAAACTACACCGTTCAGAGGAAAAGCGTTATAACCGATGCTTCGGCTGAAGCGAGCAGACATTTTCCACAGCAAAGCAGTTGCTCTGTTAAAGACTTTTTAAATATAGTACATTTGTTCATGCAACAATAATGAAAACTTTCCCTCCAATGTTAATGCTTAGCAAGTGCAACTTCCGGGTCCCTCTGACCACACTGTCAAAATGTGGCTTCTGTATACTCATGTGTAAAATGTGTAGAGGACAACACAGTATATGTGGTCAATTGGCATCCATACATTAAAGTATTCAGAATATGAGCCTCAGTCCTGTTCAACACTTTCATTTCTAAAATCTTTCATAACCAAGATGGCACAGCTCAGATTGGTTTAAGCTGTTGAAACGAACTGCAGATCCCTATGAACAATGTCTAATGTATTTTAATTTAATTTAATTAACACTTGGCAGATTTGCCTTACAATCTGGCTTTGTTCTGATATGTACCAGCTGTAGGACTAAGTGTTACAATGCTTACGGAGCAGAAACTATGGGTGAAACTGTAATTCATTATAAGACCAAGTTATAATAACCATTTCATTTATCTCTCATCTCTCTTCTTGGTATAAGCTTCTTTTTAAAAGTATTAACGACTTCATCTATGCCTGTGTTGAACTTAGTCTCTGTGAACATTCCTACTGTTCTCTGGGCGGACAGAAGAACTGAACTACGGCGTATTTGCCGCTGGTCATCCAGTCTGGTTCCTGAGAGGTGAGCTTCTCCCCCTGGCCTGCCGGTAAGCCTACCTGGACGTTAGCCTTCAATGTCCTGAGGCTGCACAGAGGGGCGGGATTGAAGCCCCTCAGGGCTCGGCCAAAGGGAACGGTGTGCTTCCAGTCCCTATCACCCATCAGCTTGCGGTAATTTAGGTCTCCCTTAAACAGAATGAGATCCGAACCCTGGAGAAAGGAGTGAAGATCCGCTGCATCAGACGGCATGTCACAGTACTCATGAGGTAATGTCCAGAACGGATGGTCATGGTACGACCACACGCCCTCCTTTATTAAACGCTTCCATTGGCCACCACAAGTGGACATGTGCCTGTGATTGGCTGCCATGGTCTGCATTATAGTCCATTCGAAATCTTTCTTGGTGACGTCAGAGACAAACCATGGGAAGGACTTGCCATGGAACCGCACTTCTTTGGCCAGGCCCACAGAAACCATAAAATCAGCGAGTACCAGGTCAGTGAAAAGCTCAAACCCAGCATTATCTAGAACGATATCCACTCTAGCTCCTCTCTTCTCCGTTCCTCCAGAACCCTGCAGAGCCATTAAAGTTGACCACACCTTGTCGGAGTCATCGACCAGAATGAAACGCTGCAGGTCAGCCAGAGAATCAAGGGGGCTGGTCTTCTGCGAGTTGTCCTGACCAGCTGAGATGGACAAATCACACTTGTTCCCCCACAAAGATACCTGTTAGAACATCCACAACACACCTGATCACCACACAGTAAAGAACCACCATCGCTGGTGATCTATACCCTGCAGAAAGCAAACTGAACAGCTTGGAAGTCTTAAAAGTCTGTATTACATTAATGATGTGATTACATTTCTTCGAATTCACATATTTGCCTGATTAAAAGAAACATATCTTTTTCCTCCTGGAGGTCTACTTATGACACTTGTGTGAGATTATACAACAACACAGCTATAATTAATTTTGAAACTATTTTTCAACCACTTTTTACCCTCTATTTTCACATATGCAAATGAGCTCTGCACCAATTGTCTGCCCTATATTGTCTCATTCAAAAAAGTCAATACTTCAGCAAAAATGGGTGGGGCTAATCTGCTGTACACTGAAATGACAAAAAATTGCAAAGTACTTGGTTTACAGGACATTAATAAAGTGAATTTGAAACAATCTGTCATAAGAATGAGTGCTTGAAATTTTTTTACTTAAGTACTACGAAGTATCTTTATTATAGCCTACATAGAGCTCATCAGATTTCTTGTTGCAATCCTAAAACATTTAGGCACGCCTATTTAAAGGCATGTCTTTCTAATTATATCATGGCCCATGAAGACTGCAAGTTGCTGCACCAACAAACAGCCCTTTAATGTCATGGAAAACTAGAAAAAGGGCATCCAGATCGTCATTAATGACTACATTTTATGGCATTGTCTTCTGTACAGTTTGTGGCTTTATTTATTGATTAACTGCAGCCGTTTCCTGTTAAATATGACTGTGTGGTGAAAAGAAACTGTAGTTGGATCTGGCTACCTTGAGGCCTCGTCCACACGGACGTTTGAATCTTGGATAAATGAACGCGCTCTGAACGCCATGGGTGTTTTTGTTGCATTTTGTATCTGTGAGGCATGACACTGGCATTCATCTGACACTATTTAACTCAGTGTATTCACCTGTGGGGGCAGTAATTATTCTCACCAGATTGGTTACGTATTGGACATTCTGATTTGTAATTCTACATTGAAATACACTGTAGTTCTACACTGAAAAAGTTTGTCTTTGTTAAAATAATCGACATTATTGTTTTAAAAATGTTCCTGATATGGCAGAGTTTTCTTTGCGTTTGTCATGATTTCGGCAGAAATTGACGCCAATAAAACGTTGCAGGGAAGGTTTATGTAACGCCACCCAAACGTGCAGCTGACCGAGCGCCGATGCTGAACGCCCGTGTGGACACTTTGATTTGCTCCAATGAGCAGAAAAACAGTTGGCGCTCAGTCCGTGCTCATCTGGCGCCACCAACGCCCGAAAAACGCCTGATGCAGACGTCTGTGCAGATAAGGCCTGAATGACAGAAGGGCCACTAAAGTAACGGCTGTAAATTTGGTACTTCAAGCGAATATAGAGAAGCAAGTGGTGAAGCATACTGACCTGCAGAAACTTGAGAAAGTGGTCAAAGAGCTGTTTCTCACTGGGTTTATCCAAAATCGCGAGGAGCTCCCTGAGGTTAGTGCTGAGAGATATTGCTGCTTGCTGAGACTCGAAGAAGCTTTGGGTCTTTCCCTCCTTAAATACGTCGAAGTCACCAATTAGAGGACTTTTGCGATGCAAGAAGAAATAAAAAGGAGACGCGGTAATTCATACATGAATTCAGAAACCTTTCATTTCTATGCATGACAGCTGAATTACAGATGGGCAATATCATAATATAACCATAAACAACCATCATGTTAGGCTTTTCTTGGGCTACACTTATCAACTGCATGTTTCATTAAAAAGAGATTTTGAAAAGGCTTTAAAATCTGACTTTTTTTATATTTCTCTTTTCAATTTTTTTTTTTTTGCAGTACAACTTAGTCTGTTACAAGTTCTCAAACTTCTATTGAGTATTATGGATACATTTTCAGTATGTTAGAAGTATACTATTTTGTGCACAAATCAGACATCAGTCTTTCACACCTTACATTTTCAGTCAACATGGCCATTAATAGTGATGCCACAGTTATGAAGCAAAAGCTACACAGGTAAATAACTAGGCATCAGTATCTAATAGTAAATTTCGGCTGCAAAAAGTGGGCCTGTGCTACAGAATTCTCATCAAAACAACTGCTTGTGTTTATCTAAAAAAACTAAAACCTACCTTGTTTTCGTTGTGTTCGGATAATCCGTAAGATTTGCATAGCAATTATTGTTTATTGTTTAATTATTGTTTAACTTATTTAATATTAAATCCAATTTTATATTAAATCCACTTTTATTCTCTATTAATTTTATGGTTTCTTTCATTTCATACTTGTTATGCTTCATGCGATCTATGTAAAGCATACTGAATGACCGCTGTGTATAATAATGTGCTTTACGAACTAACTTGTCTTGCTTAAATACTGCAACACGTATTTTATTTATTTGTAGGGGGTTTTACACTTTTTCATGACGCTGAAGCATCTCATTTGTACTAAATGTCCATGTTTACTGTAAAATAAATGAGAGGGTAATCTCCAAATTTTGCACAGTACTTCATTTTTTCCCCCCATATTTCCCACCCTTAATGTGTTTGACCTAAAGCTCTCACTGAATCTGACCAAACGCAGCTATGAGTTGTGAGGCGTTTCTTACTTTAACCGTAAGGCCTCCTGGATCCTCCTGTACATGTAGCACTCCACATAGAGCCAAGGTGACTTGAACCAGCTGACAAGTTGCTTGTCCTCCATCAGGCCCTGCTGCCTCTGCAGGTACTCGTTCCAGGCAGCTGTATCCTCTGCATCATCGGTCAAAGGCAACACAGGTTTGTCTGTCTGCAGCTCATTCCTCAGTTTAGACAGGAAGGAAATCGCCCTTTTCTCTGCTTCAACTCCTTCCTGCCGATGCGAAAAAGACAGATCAAATCAAATGTGGTGGAGAGCATAACACGCTCCTCAGACTTCTAGTAGTTTACAGTCATTACTATGTTAGGCATCTACAATTCTTACTTTATGGACAACAAGACAGGCACCTAATGTTTTGTCCTGCACTGAAAATCGTGGTTTTGAAAGAGATTATTCATTTGATAATTTACATTTACATTAAAAAAACACAACATGATGCACATGCAAAAAACACAGCCATGTTACATTTGCTCCTGAACTCTGTTTCAGTTTCTGTGTTCTGTATTTAAAGCACACAATTACATTCCAGTATTGTTTGCTTTCTAATTGGCTGCTGATGCATTATTTGTACAATTATTTTGATGTTAATAATAATTGGACCGTACTGCAAGGTTAAATATATAGTTTAAAGGTATTGTTTATTTTTATGTGTATTCTGTGCGTCTATTTGTACCACCTCGTCTCACTGTCTATAGCTATGAAGCTGAGATGACACTGTTTACTTTGACTGGCAGAGAGAATCAGAATCTTGAAACTTTGATGATAGTGGAGGAAACTGATTGCTCCATGATGCTCCATTATTCCAAATATCTCCCAATAAGGAGACTTTATTCAAATGCCTTTTAGTTTTACTTGCGTCTGAATCCACAGAAGAACTATTGTAGCAAAAACTGACCCAAAACTTAATGTTGGCCAATACAAAACACACAGTCCTCGAAAATGATCTATGCTCTGCTGCCAGATACAATCGCCCACCCCTATTTTTTGCATCTTCACTCTCACAAAATATTGTGATAAAGTGATCAAAATACTATAATTCTCACTCAACAGTGGTTTTTCAGGTTTACAACTCATTTGCACAAGCCTAACATGTTAGAACAATTTCATACACTTATTTTCAAGAAAACTGATTAGATTTTATTGAATAGTGGTCAAGGTTGAGGTAAACCTTGCTGTCATCTCAGCTATGTACACATATAGAGTTGAGACAAGATGGCACCACTCCAGATTTTACAAACATTTTACACTACAAAAAGACACACAGAATACACATACAAAAATAGAACCATAATTAACTAATCTAAACTAGCAGTAAAAATGTTGCAAAAAACAGTGTTGCACGAGTGTAACGTGTGTTATTAAATGTGATTCAACACATTTTAAGCCTTGAGCTCAGATCTTCATTTTACCTCCCCATGTTCCTCAAAGAAGTTGTTTTTATTTCGATGAATAGTGTCAATAACTTTGGTCAGGATCGTTGGCAGCCTGTCCCTCACTGTCAAATATGCAAAGGATCTGGAAGAAAAGAAAAAGCAGGACATATTAAGGCAAAAAATTACTACTGATTGACAAGATGCTTGTTTGAAACAGATGAAAAATGTATTAAGTATGCTGAGTACAATTTAGCACCAAACAGAATGATCAGGGTTCAGATAAACATTCATTGGCATATACTGACTGACTGAATGAGACACACACACACACACACAAAATATTTAAACCTATTCAATGAATGAATCTGCATCTTACAGAATCACAGGAGCCAAAAATACAGTCATATTGAAATGCTCATCTAACAGAAAAACAGAAAAATGTAGTCAAAACTGTGAAAAATACTATTCACTTCCCAGTCCACACAATGTACAGACGTATGGCAAAGGAAAGTCTGCTTCAAATTCACTGTTTGTGACATACATATATCCACTGACCATTACAACAACAGGAACTTTTAATTATGTTGAATTCAAATCTACAGACTTTAACATAGAGTTGGTCCCCCTTTACAGCTATAATCGCTTCCATTCTTCTTGGAAGGCTTTTCACAAGATTTGAGCTTCTGTGGGAATTTGTGTCCATTCATTCTGTAGAGTATTCATGTTGGACGAGAAGGCCTGGTTTGCAATCTCCGATCCAGTGCATCCCAAAGGTGTTGGCGGGGTTGAGGTCAGGGCTCTGTGTGGCCAGTCAAGCTCTTCCACACCAAACTCATCCAGTCATGTCTTTATGGACGTTGCTTTGTGTACTGGGACACAGTCATGCTGGAACAAATAATCTTCCACAAACTGTGTCCAAAAGGTTGGAAGCATGCTGTTGTCCAAAATGTCGTTTTGTTGAAGCATTAAGACTGTTCTCCACTGGAGGTAAAGGGTCTAGCCTGAAAAAGAGGTGTCTCAATACTTTTGGGCATTTAGTGTATTTAGCGTCCAGCTGTGCCAAGTCACACAAGAGGCTAGTAAGTTTTCTTTTCTAAAATCTGGCCGAGAAGTGCCTTTTTAACTAGCCTATCACTCCATAAACTCAAGACCTATCCCTCACACACATTCTTGGCATAAATGTATTATCCCACCTCTTCTTTGTATTATCCCACCTCTTCTTTGTATTAAAATAGAGGTGCTGGAAATGTATATGAATCATATTTAAAGTCACAAAAATAAACCTTACTTGCTCTCTGTTTCTTTCTGATCAAATGGAAATTTTAATTTAACCAGGTTGCCAAAGCCAGGCCAAAAATATATTCACCCAATCTAATGCCAGAGTGAATATCACTGTGCTATTATTTTATTACTCATCTGCCACTATTAGCAGCAGCTCATTCTGCAAGACATTACATTAAAACATAGAGATTATGAGGATTATGTACTGAGAAGCTGCTAGAAGAAGAGGCAGAAATCAGGATCTGATGATGGATTCTCTTGTTTGGTGCAGAACACATGAGGTGGATGTGAAAATGCTGTGTGTTAGAAGGAATGATTCAGAATGGACTGTTTTTAAGACACAATATAATACAATCAACCGGTCGTTTTCCATAATCAAATGAAGACAAATTGATGGAAACAGTATGTTTAATACTAAAGAGATAAAGGGAAGTTCAATAATAGTAAAGTAGTATAAAATTATGATTATTACTTATACAAATCACTGGGTGGTGGGGATTAAACGATAAGAAAAAAGACGGACAATGCTGTATTAGAATATCACTAAATGAACATGTTTTTCTGAGAAGGTTGTTGTCGCTTAAAGTAAAAGTCCTTAAAGATTTTTAAATATTTTTCAGGAGTAATTAGGGTCGACCAATTTGGCATCGTACGATGTCTAATGTGAAACATTGCGATGGACGATGGCATCGTCGTTGTAGGCGGTGGTTGTTGTTAAATAATTCATAACAAATTAATTAATTGTAGCCTACCTTTACCACTACCTGACCCACATGGTCTTTGTTTTACCCATAACCAAACCATTAATAAATAAAGATAAGTTACGAACAAATTACCACCTGTCAATCACTTTTTCCACATGACTCTGGCATGAATAGGCACAGTGATCTGTGTCGTTATAATGGCGTAGACAAACTTGGTTGGTAAAAAAGGTGCAAATTCACCTATCTGGCAATACTTTGGCTTTAGACCGAATGAAAGACGACAGCCACGAGATACGTCTGAAGAGGTGTGTAGGATTTGCGGTCAAGTTATTCGTGTAAAAGATGCGCGGTGAACATGGCCATTTGCGTGTTCACCATCCCGCGGAATACAGCTCATTGCCAGTGTCATCATGCACAACTGAACCTCGCCGGAACCGACCAACAGTATCTGAGGTTTTCGCTAAAATTACTAAATACAAGCGTGAAAGCTAAAAATGGAAGCAGTGTGCTGACGCTGTGAGCCGCTACCTAGCAAAAGAAATGGTTTCTTTTAATACGGTAGAAAGGAGCGCATTTAAAGCCATGCTGCAAACATTTGACAAGCAGTATGAGCTGCCAGGTCGGAAATACTTCTTGAAGACCGGAGTCCCAAAGATGTACAACGACATCAGAGCAAATATTTTGTCAGAGCTGGATGATGTGGAATATTTGGCCCTGACAACTGACATGTGGTCCAGCTGCAACATGATGCCTTACATCTCAGTGACTCCACATTATGTCAGCAAAGAGTGGACACTAAAATTGAAATGCCTACAAACAAGCTTCATGCCAGAAAGCCATACAGCCGACAACCTGGAAGAGGCATTGCAGGAGAGTATACACGAATGGAAAATAGAAGAAAAAAAAATGTCCTGCATAACTACTGATAATGGGGCAAACGTTAAAGTGGCCTTGGTTACATTGTTTTAGCCACAATCTAAACATTGCTATGAACAACTCACTCAAGAAGCAGCAAGCCAGCACTGATCGAGCTTTTGGGGTTTGCCGGGCGGTCAACACTGCTTTTTCCCACAGCTGGTGGAGGAGATGAGAGCTGAGCAAAGCAAAAGAGGACCTAAACCTCCCTCAGCACTCCTTGATCACGGTAATCTTTAAAACTCTGAGCCGATAAGCCTAACCATAAACGTGCAAGTCCACGTATCATTCGATCAATTAATTTATAATTAATCATAAAAAACAGCTTTTACCATAATTTCGTTACAAAACTAAAAAAAAAACTAAAACGATTTGACATTGGTATTTTCGATTCTATGCATAAATTAAAAATAAGGAATAAAAAATGACCAAAATCAAACTCATTCCACAATCATGATTCTTATTACCATTTTTAATTTGTGCATAGAAATGAATATCAAGTCGTTATTTGTTTTTGTTTGGGTTTTTTAAACAAGTTTCCTTTTATTTTCTCAGATTTGTGGATTTTTAATTGAAAATTTAAATTTAATTGAAAATTAAGAAAACTTAAACGAATGATGTACGTATTTTACATGTCACTTATATTTTAAGCTAATTTTATATTGTGTGATCACCACATATTGAAGGCGATGTACTTTTTGTCAGCCGGGTTAGAAAAACGATCTTAAAAGTTGGATGAAGAGCATTTCTTGTTTTTTCTGACAGGACTGCGCAACACGATGGGGCTCCAAACAGCGAATGGTGGAGAGAATTCTGGAGCAGGAGCAAGCCATTGACCGGGTGTTTGCTTAGGATAAAAGCTGCCGCCCGCTCCCGCAGCTTAAATGGCAGGACATACAGTGGTGTGAAAAACTATTTGCCCCTTTCCTGATTTCTTACTCTTTTGCATGTGTGTCACACAAAATGTTTCTGATCATCAAAAACCGTTAACTATTAGTCAAAGATAACACAAGTAA
>JBBJLR010000160.1:3005584-3017830 GCA_037577145.1 Brachypetersius gabonensis
CAAAATAAAAGGATTTTAAAAACCTGTGTTAACGCGCGATAAAATAATTGTCAGCGTTAAGTAAATAATGCGTTAACACGATAATAACGCGTTAACTTTCCCAGCCTTAGTATTTTAGCAATTAGCCTTGTCTTCTGTTACCAAAAATATTACCCAGTTTAGTCATTACATCGCCATGATGATAATTTGACCAGTGGTACTATTACAGAAGGATCTCTCCTGAATTATTGCTTAGCAGACTTATACATAGTTGTTGCTCAGATTGTAGCACCCCAGGTAGAACTAATCAGGCTTCAGTGGGGCTTAAGAGGACGGACCGTGTTAAGTTATGTTGAAGAGGGCGTTCCAACAGGTCAGGGTTCATTCCACTTCTGGTTCAGACAAAACTGAAAAGAAGAATTGATTCCAATGCGGTTGAGCTACTTGTTAAGATGATACAGGACTAGAGGTTACAGTCCAACATCCCCCACTCCTCTCTGAATTCTCATTCCTGGACGCAGAGTTTTATCTATACAAGATGTGAGTGGTAGACTGGTGGGAGTCATGATGGAACATTGCTGTAGCATCACTGTTCCGATCTTGGAGGACCAGAGTTGAGGACAGTTTTCTCTGTTTAAACCCCTCTACTAAACCTGCAAATTGACTGAGGAGTTAAATAAAGTGTATGAAAGCAGGCAAATGGCCAAACCGTGCTGGACTCTGACCCTCCAGGACCAGAGCAGATGACCCTACAAATCAATATGAGATTATGGAAGAAAGTCAGCTTGACTGTGAATATCCTTTGGAAGCCAGGAAACTGAGGGTGTGGGCATATCGGTGAACATGAATGTTCACAAACACACATGTCTTCCAGGATATTCCATCATAATTAGATTGGTAGAAAAATAAAAGACCAATACAAGTTCTAGAATACCTGAATCACTATCGCTGTCTGATAAATGGCCAAAGGGCTCAATTTTAAGTAAAGGTAAACGTCACAAAGCTGCCTTATCCCCTGAAAGTGCACTCAGTCATAGAACAGCTCAGTGTTGGTGTGAGGATGTGCCCCACAGCTAGAATTCAGGTCTGAGCAGCAGCTGTGAGCGATTCACAGCACGCTTAGCAATGCTGCATAACCAGTACCCTTGGAAAAAGTGCCTTCAGTTTTCCAGATTGGTGCGATAGGAGGCCAGCCAGAAGAAAGTAGTGGGCAAAATAGAGAAAGCAAAAGCTGCCTGATGATCTTTTTTTTTCTCTCTGTTGAGAAAAGCAGAAGATCATGAAAGATTAAACGGTTTGTAGACCCATTTGTGTTTTTCATTTCAGTCATGAAAACAACAAAAACTCCAAATTCCCCTCGGCTAATTATAGCGAGAGCATCGACTCTCACCCCTCCCCGGTTCTCCCCACCCCATTCCCTCGTATCCCCTCGAGAAAACCGGTCAGGGGGAGTTCCGGCTGCTCCAGTGAATGGGTCAATACAAAAAGCCCCATCCCGTTTTCCCGTACAGAGCAAACATCCTGATGTACAGCTGTCTCAGCATGGCCTGAGCTCAGACAAAAACACTTACTGTCAGATTTGTTGTTAATTACTAATATTAAAGACTTTTGAGTTTTAGTTTTATATATGGATCCAGCAGAAATGTGCCATTAGGGAAAGTGGGATGAATCAGCCTCATGCTGTTTTACTCTTTGAGCGACAGGAGCCAGTAACCTATCATGAGTGATTACTACATGGATTAGTGCATTAGTATTCAGCTTTAGTTTTCACTGGCCTGGCATCACCATTGTGGCTGTGCCATCTGTTTCCACCATAGACATTGTCAGTGGATCAACAAAATAGTTTTGTCTGTAAGGACCTGCATAGAAGGGAGTCTAGAGAGTCAGAATACTAGGTTTTAAATCATGTTGCACCTTTGAAGATGGTAGATTGCTCAACATGTATCCATTTGGCTTGTGGTCCTATTCAGAGGTGAATGTAGCATTAATCATCCCAATGGTGTAGCTTGAGGTGCTCAGCCAGGCGGGGATCGAACCCCACTCTGCTGTGGGGGTGTTACCCACTGTTTTATGCTAACCACCTTAAACTGAACACCTTCTTAACTCACTGGGGCATATTATAATCTATTTAATACTGCATTTTTAAGAGCTAATGTGTTGTGAATGATCACCTACAACACTAAAGTCACTGGTTAAATGAAGAACATTATTGTTACAATGGCACCTGTCAAAGGGGGTGGGAAACATTAGGCTGCAAATGTACAGTGAGTTGTTCTTGAAATTGATATGTTAGAAATAGGACAATTGAACAAGAGTAAGGGTCTGAGGGACTTTGTCAAAGGCCAGACTGTGATGACTGGACGACTGGATCTGAGCATCTCCAGAATGGCAGGTCTTGTGGGGGTGTTCTCGTTATGTAGTGGTCAAAACCCACCAAAGGTGTTCCAAGGAAGGATAAACAGTGAACTGACATCAGGGTCATTGGTACCCAAGGTTGATTAATGTATGTCCAGAGCAAAAGCTAGCCGGTCTTTTCCAGTCCCACAGAAGGGCTACAAATTGCTGTAAAAGTTAATGCTGGCTCATATATGTAGAAAGATGTCAGAACACACCATGCAGCACAGCTTGCTGCATATAGGACTGCATATCCACAGACTGTTCAGAGTACCCATGCTGACCCCTGTCCACTCCCGAAAGTGCTTACAGTGGACACATAAACATAAAAACTGCAGCATGAAGCGATGGTGCAGTAAATCATGTTTTGGCTGAGTGGATGGCTGGGTATATGTGCGTCGATTACCTAGGGAAGGAGTAGCATCAGGATGCACTATGGGAAGAAGGCAAGCATATAGAGTTCAAGGTGTTGACTTGGCCCCAAAATCTCCAGGTGTAGACGAGCTTTTTCTCAGCAAGCTTAGGAAGGGGAGAGGTGGAACAGTTGGATCAGTTTGTAGAAGACAGAATGGAAGAATATAGGACGATGAAAGTCGAATATGTAATATATCTAATATAAAGAAGAATACAGAGAGCACACAGAGTCAGAGAGGAAACCTCAAATGTGGTTCTTGTCCAGAACATGAAGTCGCTACTATTTGCTGTGAGGCAAATACCATAAAGCTTCCAATTTTAACTATATCCCAAGATCTATAATATCCAAATACAAAATACAGTTTGAACACATTTAGGCTTGTGTATATTTCTTTTGTGGAGGTCCCCTGAAACATCTACCAAACTTGAATTCATCTTATAGGTCAATTTCCAAGAATGTGAAACTGTATTTGGCTGTTTGAATATACTTGTTGTGTCTGCTAACTGTTTGTCTACTCAAAAGGCCGTCTGTAATGCTAACCCCCCTTTCATTTGGTTCTTTGTGGTCTGCAGTAGACAGGAAGCTGACTGTCATCTCTACCCCCCTCTGTGTAGGTGGAAGTATGGAGCTGGCCAACCATGGTCTTATCCTCCTGCAGCAGCTCAACGCTCAGAGGGAGTTTGGCTTCCTGTGTGACTGCACAGTTGCTATTGGTGACGTCTTTTTTAAAGCACACAAAGCTGTGCTGGCTGCCTTCTCCAACTACTTCAGAATGTTATTTATTCACCAGGACAGGTAACTGAACACACGGGTGAATTCTTGTTACTGAAAAGCCAACTAGAAAATGTGCATGGAAGTGTAGATGGAATAAATTCTGAATCACTGAAAAGGTGTATTAGTTCTTTAGCTTAGTTTTTAAGTTTCTGTAAAAGTTAAAGCCTTAGGTGCCGCAAACACCTGGCCCTTGGAGGCCATAATTACTCGGATCAGGTGTGTTGGATTAAATTTGCAGCTGTCAGATGGCTTGGTTGCGTCAAGGCCCTAAGGCAAAGTTGGCACAAAGTGGAAAAAAACTCTAAGCATATGTCTTCCCAGCTGTGTCTGATGTTAAGTGTGTTTAGAAGACCTGGAGTTCATCAGCGTTTTCTTGTGTGTGTTGTATTCTCCAGCGACTGTGTCCGCTTGAAGCCTGCAGACATCCAGCCTGATATTTTCAGCTACCTCCTCAACCTGATGTACACTGGCAAACTGGCTCCGCAGATTATAGACCCAGCCCGGCTGGAACAGGGTGTGAAGTTCTTGCACGCCTACCCCCTCATCCAGGAGGCTAGTCTAGCTAGCCAAGCAACCTTCTCTCATCCTGAACCCACCATTCGTCTTTCTACTTCTCTCTACGGCATTCAGATATCAGACCAGCAGGGCACGCTGTCCAGCCGTCTGTCCGCCAGAAGGCAGTCTTCGCCTGTTGACTCAGATATTGCAGGTATCCCGGATGGGAAATGTGCTACCACGAACACATCTCTCTCACAGACAAGCTCTGCATCCAGATTTCAGTCGGACATGGAAGTTGAGGCATCGACGAGTCACATCCAGTTTAGCAGAGAAACGTGTGAGTTAGATGTTTCAGCCAGTGAGACGCTGTCTGCTTCAGCCAGTGCCAGCAACACCATTCTTCATGTGAAGCCCAGCATCATGAGGAGAAACTCTTCATTCAGAAAGCACTATACGTGCCACATGTGCGGGAGCCGCTTCAACCAGCGAGCGGCTCTTAGGGAACACCTGCTCTGGCATGCCCAGGCTATGCCTCCTTTAGTGGTGGAGACAGGAAGTGCTGCTTCCCCGGTAATGCCTGGAGGAGCCGCCACACCTGAGGCTGAGGAGGTTCTTACGGGGGTTGGGGCCACCGCAGCTACCCCTGTCATGGTGGACGTGGCCAGTGATGGTGAACAGCCTCTTTCGGGCACCAAAGTCTCCCCACTTGCCGAAATGGCCGTTGCAGTCCCTACGACCGCAGCAGCAAGCTTGTGCGCCACCCAGCCCCAGGCAGACACGCCTCCTCCATCCGACATTGCCGACATCGACAACCTGGAGGGAGCAGCAGACGTGGAGCGAGAGGTTAAGAGAAGGAAGTATGAGTGCTCCACCTGTGGGCGCAAGTTCATCCAGAAGAGCCATTGGCGGGAGCACATGTACATCCACACAGGCAAACCCTACCGCTGCCGAACCTGCGGGAAGAGCTTCTGTCGGGCCAACCAAGCCGCACGCCACGTCTGCCTGGGCCAGGGGGCCGAGTCGGCCTACCCCATGGTGGACAGGCAGAGCATGGAGCTGTGTGCGGCCGATGACTCCAGCCAGATGGAGGCCCTGTTCCTGGGTTCCTCAGGGAGACCCTACAAGTGTAACGTGTGTGAAATGACCTTCTCCAACACCAGTGAAGTCATCAGTCACATGTGTTTCAACCAAGGAATGCTCTCCGACGGCAGTGTTTTGGGGGTCAGCGGGTTAAGTAGTGACAAAGTGGCCAAAGATGAGGGTTCTGATTCATCCAGTGGTGGACCGTTGGTGACGACCATCAAAACTGAAGAAGTCTTGGTCGAATAATACCAGGCGTCCTATAATTGTTCTTTCTCTCTCTCTTTTTTTTTGTTAAACATGTCACTTTTTCGGAGGGTATTCTGATAGATTAAGCTAACGATATAGGTGGGAAAATGAGTTGTGTGCATGATAGGAAGCATTTTCTACTGAATCTGTTGCTTTTCTGCATTATGGTCTAGGTAAAGGCTAAAGCAGGGAGTTGAGATGTTTTATTACACCGCAAAGCTCAAACACACACAACTATGTGCTTTACTTTTTTTTTCCTTCAGTCTTTTTTTTCCTTCTGAGTGGCCAATTCTGGTTGTTCATATGTTGAAAGTTGTGGTTTAAGCTTTTCCTCTTTATAACTGCCAGCAGGAAAAGGAAGTGAATTGTAGTAATCACACTTCTAGTCCCTCTGTTGCTCTGTATCACCATTGTTTGGTAGGCTGATCTGATCAAATGAAAGCTGGGCTTTTTTTCTTCTTTTTTCTAGCTCCATATGATTCTGTGATGACAACGTCAACTAAAACGTCATGACTTTTAAGCAATAGGTAAATGAAGTAATCTCAGTATGTGAGCATTTCCACTGGCCAAAGTGTGTCATCCCTTCTCTTATGTATCTCCTCCACCAGGGAACCCCAGTGTCTCCACTCTCTTGGGCAGCTAAGTGTGGTGCTTGTTTTAAACCTTGTGAGGCAAAAGCATTCAACCAGTACCTCAACATGGTAAAATAATTCAACTTTAGACTTACTTTTATTACTCTGTTATAATAAACCCGACATCACAAAGCTGTTCATCTGTTGTGTCTGAAATCTGACCGTACTCGTTGCCTCAAAGCCTTCAACAACTGAAAAGGTTTTGTGAAATTGTTTAAGTGTTCAGAATGTGCAAAATGATGACATAAATGAACAAGACCCCTATAAATATATAAGAAGTCAGATAGTGCAATCAGTCAGTTACAATACTTGAACCCCAATCTGTTACCTGAATGCCAGTTTAATATATATATGTTTTAAATGACCTTATTTGTGCCAGCTTGGGTATCCTTTATTAGTGCTGGCAGCATCACCACACAAAATTAGCAGGATGTGATAATTGTCATTCGACATGGCTCTGGATAAAACAGGCTCTGGCTCTGGCTCTAGAGCTGGCGTCAATAAATGTTTACAGATGTGCCATCTTTTTCATTTTATTTTTTTTTATCGCCATTCTCTTTGAACCTGTTACTAAATATGTGTTTCTGGGTGATCCTACACAGGCATAAATATCTCTGCTTCAACTGAGAATTTACTGTCCTTCGCAATGTCATTCTTTTTTTTCTTTTCTGTTGCGAAAAATCCAATGTTTTGCTTGAAAGTGGTTTGTAAAGCCCTTATTTTTGAGTTTGGTATAACTTTTCTAATTTTATACACAGTACTATATTTACAAAGAATTTTATATTGCAAATGTATATTGCAAGATGCATTCAGCGTAGAATATAATCAATTTTAGCGTAGCACAAGCGTATGTACATTGGTTGTCTCTTCAGATACAGTCTTTATATTGATATTTTGATCTGGTTTTAATTGTGTAACCTGCTGTCGCGTTGTTGTTCATTGAGTTGGATTGCCAGTGATGTTTTTTTGCCACTGCTGTCGAAGCACTGAAATCTTCTAGGGACCCGACTGCTCTCGATGAAAGTGAAGCAAGACGAGACGTTGCCGGATTTGCCAGCAAATGTCTGGTTGTACACAGGGCAGTGGACATTTAGTGCAAAATAACCACGTTTTGAAGCCTCAGCCTCCTTTGAATGCCAACAGTACCCAAAAAAATTGAGCAGCTCTTCACACAAAGAAGTTACTTACTTTCAAGTGGCGTTTTTTAATTGTTTCCTATTTTGTTGAAGGGATAAGTATTGAACTTGCCTTTCAGTATCTTTAAAAGTATTATTTCCTAAGCAGTCTTTCTATAGCCATGTTATCAGAAGAGCAGTCAGGAGCGCTCTGGTGTCAATAGGGCTGTATGTGAACTTAATTACTACTGAATGGTTGATCAGAGACTGGGTGTGACGCCATCCTTGTCTTGATTCTCATGTTCCTTTATAATTGAGATCCCTGGTGTCTGTTAATGAGTCCTGTTTGTCACACATGTAACCATGTCTTGCTTTTTGTTGTTACTGTTAAGTATCTGTACATATGCAAATTGTTAATCTGTTCTGAAATTAATTTTTGAGGCAGGTTTTCTAAGGGGCTGAAGAACCCCTCCCCCCCCCCCTCCTCAAGCGCACAAACCCCAAAGCGAAGGCAAACAGACAGTATACTGTGATCTCTTCCAGGTCCTCAGGAACGTGAACAATTACTGAAAAAAAGACTTTTGATGCATTCTGATTGTGAATAATAAACAATAAACATTTTTTTAAACAAATATAGACTAAATTAGTGTTTGCTGCTCTCTATTATTTGAAGTCATTCATATGAAACCAATAAACCAAGAAGATATTTCATTTCAAGACCAGAATGGCT
Organism: Brachypetersius gabonensis; assembly: GCA_037577145.1. Classification (NCBI taxonomy): domain Eukaryota; kingdom Metazoa; phylum Chordata; class Actinopteri; order Characiformes; family Alestidae; genus Brachypetersius; species Brachypetersius gabonensis. The sequence continues at coordinate 3,013,451 of JBBJLR010000160.1, forward strand.
GTTTTTGACCTATCCTAAAGCTAAATACAAATATAGCTCCTAAAACAGTATTAAAATGAGAAATTAGCTTCAGGATACCTGCAGATGTGTCAGTACAGCCCACATTCAGTACCGTCCAAAGTCAATGGCCACTCCCTGTCAAACACATGAAACTAAATTCATATTAAACAAAATTGCACTACACAAAATTCTCAATAACTACTTATAAAATCAATGTTTTCCCTTTCATATCGATTTGATTTTCCCTTTCTTTGTGCAGGTGGATTCTGTTTGATCTCAGAATTCTCTCCTTTAGTACATGAGAAAAAAATGTGGGCCAGCTGAGGTGTGTGTGTGTAGCTGGTTGTGTGAATGTTAGTCTCTTAGAAGGTAAACAATGTCAGGGAAACCTTTAGTTTGGAGGGCACAGCTATAACTGGGTCTAGGACCGGAAAGTAAGACAAATACACCAATAAACCACAAAATTAAAAACATGAAACCACTGCAAAAATGTTCAGTGAAATGCAGTGTTTTCAAAACTTTTATAATTCAAAGAAAACGCTTGTTCACTCAAAAACAGCAACACAGTAATTACCTTTGAGCTACTTCTAGTAGTGTTTTGCCATAGAGTTTTATGCAGTTCAGCCATAAGATCTTGGCTGTGAGGTTTTTGTGGCCCTAATCAGTTACATCTGTAGATCTTTAGATCACTTGTGCATTTTTCCCGTTTCCAACACATCAACGTCAAGATAATGAAAGTTATTCATTTGACCTCTTTTAACGTTGGTCCTGCTTTTTTCGGGCCTCTGAAAAAAAGTCCTGAGGTTTGCACATTGCTGTCCTGGCTTTGACACGAGTATTTCTGTATACTGAGAAAGCTCATCTAGGAAATACTTCATACAGTATGTTTTATAATAAGCATAGTCTAACTACAGTTATTTCCTCAGTCCAGTACTTGCACATACCTGAGAGCTGCAAAACATGAAAGGTATTACAGGACTGTAGTAGGGTGTGCCAGACTAAGAGTCCTGTGTCCTGCATTTTTTTTTTTGTTTTATTTTTCCCCTGAGGGTCACTAATAAAGTTTAAACAGCCATAACTCATTTTACAAGGTAATCTTTTCTTTATAAATTAGAATTAAACAGGCTGTTTTAGTTACAGCGCCTTCAAGACATATGTAAATAACCTCTGCTCTGATTGGCTGTCTTCCTAAAAGCAGTCCAGGCCAACCTCATTGCAAATTTGGGGATAAACTGCTGTTATGCACTACATTAACCTTATTTCTTTCATAAAAGCAAGGAAAATTCACTTTTCACTGATAGGTTCAGATGAGTCACAGATCACAAGCACAGCTTTACATCGCTAACTTTATTTGAATGAAATATAGACATGGTTCTGTATCCATACTATTAACAGCGTGTGGAATAAAAAAAAAAAGGGAAAGATCATGCTACATAACATTGTCTAATGCTCTCATTGGTTATTTGTTAATATTACAATAGTATGACTTAAGATACATAGGTATACAATTTGTACAAATGTTAAGGAGCTTCACAGTAATAGTCTATAAAAAGCTGAGAAAAGGATGCGAGTCGAGTGTTCGTACAAGCTGTGACAAGAGTAGCGGAACACTGTTTTCTATTTCACCTGTGTGTTGCAAAAATAAAGCATCTTTATTTCTTTTTCCTTCTCTTTTTTTTTTTCCCAACTCCGCACATGCTCTCTGTAGTTGCTGAGTGAGGAATCAGGGAGGATAAAATCACTGGACACGTGGTGAAATGTTCTGAGTGGCTATTAGGTGAGAGACCCATGTGGCAGTTACTATTATTATTATTTTTGTCGTCATCAGCAGGCTCCTCCTTAAATAATATCACAGGAGAATCAACCTGAAATGAATATATGTCCTACAAAGCCCCACATACACACCCTTTTCTTTTGTTCATATCTCACATTTAAGGGGGGAAAATGGAAAGCATGGTGACAGTCGTTACATCTTCCGGACGAATAACATTGTTAGCCTACTACACTGAGAGGAAACGTAAGTCGAAGTGTTAACAAGATCAAAACACATGGTTTGCGAATGAAAGTCACCCAACTGGCGAACCAGTCTGGGAGTCAGTCACCAGCAGATGGCGCCAAAGCACTACCCACTCTTTACTAACTGACACTCCCCTCCTCCCACAGGGGGGCGCTCTGGTCCTAGAGGTCTGGCGGCCAGCACAGTTTGGTGATTTCCCTGCTTAAACACTCCATTGCAAGGTTTTTGAATAAAACTACTAAACTGTGCAGGACAAAGGCCCGGGACTGGACCCTGTGCCCCCCTTGCTAAACCCAACCAAGCCATGTGCTGCATGTATGTGGCTACGGACTGTGAACGCAAACATCCTGAACTTTCTCAGTTTGTGTTCTGGTGCATTTAATTCGCACAGTGCTGTCAAACCTCATTTAACATCAATAAGTCAGATTCGCTGCTCTAAAACAGCTAGTCACATATTAAAGATCGAATCTGTGTTTTATTGGTTCTCAAAGACTAATATAATAGTTTCACAGTCAGGAAATAAAGTATGCTATATGTACAGTAGGAATGGAAATGATTATGCTGGCTCTCAAAGTCTTTTTTTTTCCTTCTTTTTGCGGTTGACGATACAAAAGTTTGCGACCATGTTTTTACGGTGGTTTAATATGGTTAAGTGAGTGCGTATGTGTACCATGATTGTAAAAAACCGCACTGTTTGGAGACTCACATTAGGAATAATGACAGTTGCGATGGGAGTTTAACACAATTAGACATGGCTGAGATGGCTGAGAGAATATTTTAGATATAAATACAATATACAAGATAAAGACTCTCCTGCGCTGAGACCACACACTCACTCACTCACTCACTCTCTCTCTCTCTCTCTCTCTCTCTCTCTCTCACACACACACACTAACATACAAAAAGCTTTCGCGCTTTCTCTTTCTCCATCCAACAGCAGCTCTCCACAAACAGGACTGCATAAAAATTTTAAACACAAAATGATTAGCGAAGAAAACAACAAGCCAGGAGGTGAGTGGCATCTGACCCGTTTGGAATTGATGATGCATGAAGCTGGGGAGACAAATGAGGACCAGGGACTGAGACAAACCACTAAGTGAACAATTAGTGTGGTGGGAAGGGGTGGTGCTTTGAAACGAGGGATGGTTGAATGGATGGATGAATGGATGGATGGAGAAAGGATAGAGACCGGCTTTAAGTCTCTCGCTCTGCTCAAAGCACAGAGTGCTCTTTCTTTGTGTCCTCTGCTGTAGCTTCTCGTTTCCTGTGTTGTGGAAAGCCACAGTTCCCATCAAATCACCTCACACACATGTAGCCTAGAAGACAAGACAAAAGAGAAGATATACAAAACACAGTTAACATGTGATAACTCTACAGAACAAGAAAAAAACAGTCTTCACAACTATTTACAGTATCAAGATCTTCCTCAAAGGTAATTCTAAACCATTCCTACTGGTCTGTTTGTCACACAGTGTTTAACAGTAGCTGGTATTTTCATAGGACATACTTTGAATCATGGATAGGCTGGAGTTATCAAATCAGTTCATTGGTTAATTTCAATAATGCTTTCAGGCCCTGTTCTAAAGCAGTAATGTGAGACAAGGTTCCTCCTGGGTCTCAGCTCCGCAGAGATTAGCACTTTGCATCTGAATGATCGGTGATAAGCTGAAGTGTTAAATGAGGAATGCTGGGCAGTGCAGGCAGTGTCTTGGCTCTCCAGGACTGGTGTCTAACGCTTGTTAAATGTTGTCTAAAGCAGTTTTCTAACCCTTGTCCCCACTACTTTATTGCTTTATTAGCTGAAGCAGAGAAAGCTAAAATGTGCAGAACATTAAGATGTCAACTGTCCACATTAAATAAATAAGACTGACCATCACTACTCACTTAAAAAAAAGGAATATGAGGCAGAACTCAGATGATTTGCAAGCCTTGCCAAAAGGGGGAGTACTCACTGGCTTGTGTTATCAGGCTTATCTAGAAACCCTGCCTATCTAGAAATACCGCCCACTGCTTATTGTTATTTTGTGGGTGACTGTTATGCTGACAGAGGTACTCAGAACAGGCACAGGCCCATTACTCCCATTCTGTCTTTCTATAAAAGCTTTAAACTCTCCCTACTTTACCATATCACCCTCAATCAGGCCATAAGCGCATTAATATTTTGTTTTGTTTGTCTTATGCTCCCTTATGCTCTCTCTGCCCTCTCTCTGTCTCCTCCCCTTTCCCTCTGTTTTTATGACTCAGCAGGAATCGCCAGAGTCAGAGCAGAGTGTCTGTGTTTGGATGGAGAGAGAGAGAGAGAGAGAGAGAGAGAGAGAGAGAGAGGAGAGAGAGAGAGAGAGAGAGAGAGAGAGAGAGAGAGA